>VTPC01002848.1:11676-37591 GCA_011009095.1 Ignelater luminosus | reverse complement strand
TTTTAAGAACATTTAGCCAGCACCCAGTGATGGATTTAGGCTTAGGCCCGCGAGGCCCGGGCCTAGGGCGGCAAGATTCGAGGGGCGCCAAAATTTGAGGCGTCGCAAAATCTGAGAGACGACAAAATTTGAGAGACTATAAAAATTCGAAATTCATGGAGTTTCCTGGTGACTATGAAAAAATTTTAGAGATGTTTCAAAAATATTATTTTTTCCACCGAAGAATTATACCTTAACATGGTTAAGTATCTAATTATTGAAATAGAAAAAAAATATGAATTGTACAATTGAAAATTTCGGGAATTACAAGAATATACAAAATTGAATAGATTTTTCTCAACTCTGTCTTTTGCCACAGCAATTGCTTTTTATATTTTTATTATTATAGTATAGGGTGTCCCCGTAGATAAATATATAAAACTTCAGATAGCAGCCTCCCTCAACCTCTTAGAATTCCAAATAGTCCAGTGTAATTAGATCAAAATTTGAGGAATAGGGGAAATAACTTATAAAGTTTTTAAACTTTGGACAAATACTCATTGAGGGTCTAGCAATGAGTAGCTTGGCTTAAAAATTAAAAAAACTGAAAAATGTTGGACAAAAATTCAGTTTTAGGTGGGGGAAGAGAGAAAGCGCCCCCCTAGGGATGGGAGCTTTTCGATTTTCGTTTGCTAGACACTGAACGAGTATTTACCCAAAGCAGCACAACTTTATAAATTATTTGCGTTATTTTTCCTAATTTCCATAAACTAAAAATAGAAGACACGAATGTTCCAATGTACTTAGATTTGTCACACAAACTAAAAAAAGACATGTAAACTTGGCAACGCTGCTGCAGACAAATACAAAATTATTCGAGTAGTAGTATCACAAGATATCAAAGATTTATCAATTTTATTCCAGTGATAATGGACCATAAAATCGTCAAAACTTGAATTTCATTGGATTTGCATGTTTGTCATATCTATTTTTTTGGTAATAATTCAATTTTTAACAGCATCTTTAAAAAGAGAAATCTAACAGTTCTGTGCTTTATCAAGGATAATTGTTGTTTCAACAGATTCATTTGTTGAATTCCTAATGGCTTCGATTCTTTGGTTTCTGTTTATTTAGTGTTAAAGATGCTAACTTCTGACCACCTTGTACAAAAAAACTAAGCCGAGGAAAAATTTTCTTTTTACAGATTTGCAATAAGCACTCATAGAAGAAGATGTTTACCTAAAACTTTTTGGCATTTACGGGACACCCTGTATATTTTATATACACCTTTAAAAAACAAAACAAGACGCCATATCAAAATAGGCCTAGGGGGTAATCAAACCTAAATCCGCTTCTGCTAGCACCTTGATGCCAACGACAAGATTTGTTCTTTAAAAGTCTACGTTTCGTTTTTCAAAAGGGAATTGATTTCAGGCGGCTGAAACTGCAGTACTAGTGTAGTACACCCTATATATTTATGTACCAGTTCCAGAAAGGCTAAACACTAAGTAGTCGATTAGGAATAGGAGACAACTCCGAAAGAAACGTTAAACTATAACTGACAGATTCCTGGGTAGTGGAAGAGTGGGCTGATAAGTTTCGGGCCTGATAAAGAAAACAACATTTTTTTAAGTTTTTTCGGTTTTATTTTTCAATGTAATCTCCATCAAGACTAATACATTTTTCATACCGGTGTTCTAACTTGGTTATACCATTTTTATAAAGTGATTTGTCGAGCTCCTCAAAATAGCCATTCACAGCAACAAAAACTGCCTGGTTGCTCTCAAATCGTTGTGTACCAAGCCATTTTTTGAGGTTAGAAAATAGGTGGGTGCTAAATCTGGCAAACATTTCAAACTTTAGTTCGTTGATTTTAGCCATTGCAACGATTGACGAATGCGCTGGGGCATTGCCATGGTAAACCAAGATTGTTTTTTGCTAGATGTGGTCGTTTTTGTTTAACTTCGTCGCTCAAACGCTGCAATAAGTTTGTGTAGTACTCACCATTGATAGTTTTACCCTTTTCAAGATAATCAATAAAGATAATCCCAAAAGAAAACAGTGGCCATAACCTTCTTGTCCGATCAGTTGTCTTTGCAAGAATTCACTGGCGCTAAATTCTCAGTTGAAACTGTTTTGCGTTGCAACTTTTGCTCGGACGTTAGCAAACGCGGCACCCACCTAGAACAGAGCTTCTTTTGATATTCTAACAGTCTTCCAGTACGATTGGAGTTTTTCTGTCATTTCAGGAGTTGTCATTTCATCAGGGCGTGCGGAGCGTGGTTCGTCCTCAGTGCTATTACGACCTTTTTTAAA
This sequence comes from Ignelater luminosus, assembly GCA_011009095.1. Taxonomy (NCBI): domain Eukaryota; kingdom Metazoa; phylum Arthropoda; class Insecta; order Coleoptera; family Elateridae; genus Ignelater; species Ignelater luminosus. The sequence goes on along the minus strand of VTPC01002848.1, from coordinate 35,296 downwards.
TTCACAAACCCACTGTTTTACCGTTGAATATAATGGAGAAGAGTCTTTTAGTGTTGAGTGCATTTCTTGTTTGATTTGAAACGGCGTTAAACCTTTCAAACAGAAGTATTTATAACCGCGCGCTTTTCCAATTTTTCCATGTTTGTAAAATAAACAAATGCGTCTCGCACGAAACGCTGTCAAACGTACACGAACCGAGCTATTAACCTGTAATTTTATATGTACTAGTAAAGGATAGTACTATAGAATGTCAGTAAGAAATCAGACCTTTTGGCGCCATCTATATGTTAGGCCGGAAACTTATCAACCCATCTTCGTATGTCTATTGTGTATTTTCAGTACAAATACAATTGTTTTTTGTACTCGATGACGTAGGGTAAAATACGGTCGCCGGTCGGTCTACTTGTTTACTCAAAGAATAAGAATATTTTTGTAAACACTTCGTTATTGTGTCTTATTTAAAGGAAAGATCCGAACACTTCTAAAATAACATTTATTTAACAAATTACACTTTGAAATTCAAGTATTTGATAAATGCTATTATTTTTGATTATAATAAACAATTTGTAACTTGACGTTTTCAAGTTAGCTGTGGCTGGTAAATAAAGGTGATTGTTTTTACGTGTTATGTACTATCGCGAACAATTGAAAGTCAACGACCAACCTTAGATGTGTAAATGTAAAGTTAATGGTTCACTTTCAATTGCTCCCTTTGTTTACCCACCGAAGTAATAACGTGCTGGGCGGGTTCTATACTACAAACATAACCTAAAAGAACTCAGACAGATTTGGATGTAAGTTTACGTTTTACGTAATAATACTTTGGAAAATACCTCTGTTGCGCTCCCAAAATAAAATATTTCTAAAATTGAAAAATTAGTGAATCATAAATAGAAGTACCTAGTAAAGAACGTAATTAACAAATATCTAGTCTACTATTACATAGAAACTATTTTAAGCAAAAAGGACGGGTGTTACGTAAGCTTACTTTATAACTACTGGGACATTTAGGAGGAACTGCAAGGGTCAAATAAGTCAAATACGATAACCATTCAGAATTCATCACCGTTATGTTAGATAGTTCATTACCACCCAAGTGCAGTAATTCTAACGTTAAAGATTTGAAAACGCTTTTGTCTATTTTTGTTATTTTGTTGGAAGTTAGTATAAGTTCGCGCAAACCTCTCACGTGAGAAAAGGCGTTATCCTCGATGTTTTTGATTTTATTGCTGTATAAGGATAGCTTCTCAATTGATCGTCCTAAAAACATATTGTTAGTAATTGTGGTTATTTCATTATGACTTAAAACAAGTTTGGCAAGTTGTAGACCGCAAAATGCCCCAGTTTCAATAAATGCTATTTTGTTGTAACTCAAGTCTATATTTTTAACTGTAGACTGTGTAAAAATATCTTTATCAATTCTACTTAGATTATTATAACTCAAATCTAAGTCAACTAAACTGCTTAGATTGTTAAAGCTACAAGACTCGACAGATTCGATTTCATTTTTTGTTAGGTATAGTGATTCGAGCGAAGATCCTGATAAACTGTTTCTATTAATTCTTGTTATTTTAGTGGAACTTAGAATCAGAACTTTTAAATGTTTAAGGTCAATATGTCCCATATCAGTAACCTTATTAGCATAGAATCCGAAATAAATAAGTGACTGAGAAAAAGTAGGAATTCTACTCAATTGGTCAGACCTGACACTTGCAACTTGAAGATCATCAAATGAATTAAAAAATCCCGGTTCGATAAACGTGATTGGATTATCGTCTAAAAATAACTTTTTGGTGGTAGAAATCGGAAATGTACGTTTGTCAATTTTAGTTATCGCATTATTTCGCAAATCTATTGTCTGTATATTGTTTAAACCTTCAAAAGCTTCGGTTTCAATATTGGCAATATGATTATCTTCTAAATTTAACTCCTGAACGGCCGATCCGTAAAAAGTGTATCCTTTAATTTCAGTTAGTTGATTCCCTCTTAAAATCAAGATTTGAAGATTTTTCGTACCATCAAAAGCCCTAGGTTCAATATTTGTAATGCTATTAAACACCAAATCTAATATTTCCAGTGAAGGGCTTGCAAATGAATTTGAATCGATACTGGTAATATTGTTACTACTCAGAACAAGCTTTTTCACATTAGCAAAAGTGTTATTGGAAAAACGCATCTTACCCAAGTTATTATGAGCCAAATAAAGTTCAAACAAATTTTGGACATTAGCAAAAGCATCGGATTCAATTATTTCAATTTCATTATGAGACAGTCTCAGTATGTGCATTGAAGCATTCAAGAAGGTATCTTTTTCTATCTCTAATAACTTGTTTTCACTTAAATCGAGTTCATAAAGTTTATTCAAAGTGCTAAAGCTTTTTGGTTCAATATCTCTAATCATATTACCCGACAAATCTAATTTTCGTACTGCAGAACCCTCGAAAGTAGTTCCATTAATTTTCTTAATCTTGTTTTGACTTAAATTAATTTCGTTAAGTTCAGTTAAGTTTTCAAAGGATTTTGCTTCAATAGACGTAATCCGATTGTTATCCAAACTCAGTTTTTTGATAGAACACCCAGAAAACGTTAACGCATTGATGGTGGCTATTCGGTTTCGTCGTAAATTGAGTTCAAATGGATTATCCAAACCGTCAAAGCTTTTAGGTTCGATGATTTTGATATTGTTCCGTTCGAATATTATTCTACGAATTGGAGATCCTAGAAAAAATGTTGCAAATTAGATATGCTGGTTGGTATTTGAACAGCTGCCAATCTACAACTTACTACATTTGTTCAGCATTGTGTGCGAATTGCTGAGTCAATTCGGCTGTCTAAATGTAGTAAGCTAAACAAATGGCAACAGCTAATAGATATCGAGAGGTGTGCCTCGATAGCTGTGAAATATCACAAATGCATTATTTCGGTTTTGCCCACCGTTTCCCAATATAAATCATAACATTCAATTCCGAAAACTCCTAGCTTACACACCTGTTATTCAATGTGTCCACACAAAGGTATTGTATAGCAAATTGTATTCTTTAATCAATATAAAGTTGTTGATGAGAAATTATTGGAGTAAAATAAATGAAATGGTATGAACTAGTGACATCATGACCACGCACAAGTCGAAAGTTTTCTAAATTATTAACGTAATTTTATTATACTCTTCTTGTATGGGTTCTTATGATAACCGTAGGTAAATAATTCATTAATAACAAAAAAGTCACTAAATACACTGTTGCCCTCTGGACACTCGGTATAATAAATACGCGTACTAATCGAAATTATTAATAAATCTACACATACCATTAGTTCCATTTGTACTTCTTGCATTATCATCAAAGTCGGTTGCATTTTTTGGTAAAAGATTAACCCTCTCGAATGCGATCCTTGTGATATTTGAGTTAATAATTTTTATTTCTTCAAGGTTGGGTAAAAAGTTCAATGAGCCTATGGTAAAATTCAGTAATTTACAACGTCTGAGTTCTAACATTGTTATTAATCTTTCAATTGGTCCATAAGGATGCAAAGTATCGTTTACTTTACTTTTTACTTGTTGAATTGAGTCCATACCAAAGCAAGCAATTTGCATAGATTTATTTACGTCATAGACGCATTGCTTTGAAATACATTCAGTCGTAAACGGCAATATTAAAATCCACAAAATAACGGTCAGCATCTAAAAAAATTAAAAAATTAAATTTCAAAGAAGGACGCCAAACTAATTACGTAATGCTATTACCTTTCTTTTTAAGATCATATAATGTAGCTAAAACAAGCTTATTTGGTTAAGGAATGTATTAGAATGCAGTTAGCAAATCGTCCTTACTTTTCAATAGAAATTACAACAACGGTAAGACAAGTTTACTTCATCGACAGTATAAAAGAATTAGAAGTTGAAATTCCGGTTTTTTTAAATATCAAGTGAGAGTGATTTTGCTATTTCAAAACTGCAGATGATAAACTAAGTAATGCGGCGTACAATACAAACGTCACTGGAGGCCGCGTTCTACCTCATGTAACGAGTTTTCGCTTTAGCGCATTGAACTTCCCATATAGTATCTCTCTCCTTTTAACAATAAATATTTAGTTTTAAACACTGATCTGGAAATTAGTTTTAAATATTAAACATTATCTCGTTTAATATATTCCAGTAAAAACGGCAAACACAAAATATTTAATTTTACTTCATCAAAAATGTGAACTTACAAAAGCTGCTTAGTTATACCAGGGTCTGTTGAGACGTCTACAACTGTTTCACAGATAACTGGAGAACGCCAAAACTGTTAAGTACAGAGGGTGTCAAATTTAACAAAATTTAGTAAGATTATGTTTTTCGTTAAGAATATAAAGAATGTTTGGAACAAATGTTGGACTTTATCAATCACAACAATATCCCACAACTGCTTGGAAAAAAAAGAAATTAAACAGTGGTACTGCTAATTAAACCCGACAGAATTAGTGTGGGCCTAACTAAAAGCTGAAGTGGCAAGTACTAACACCACATATGAATTAAATGATTTGAAGGAACTTTTTCTAACGCATTAAAGCATGTTACTCTAGAAAGCAAAAGAAAATCGAGTTTAAAGCAAAATAGTAGGTAACTCTTATTTTATTGGAATATCAAAGCTGGGTCTACCAAAAGGTATTTAGCCAAAAAATGTACAACAATGCAAAGAATGTCTGAGACAAATTTTCAGGTGTACTTTTTATTTAAGTTTTTAATTGTACTTTTCGAAAATCTAACATAACAATAAACAATAATAGTCCAGTCAACGAAGGGGTTATAGAGGGCATGGAAAGGGGGAAAATTTTTCTTTTAAGGAATGTGTTGGGGTTAGTTAGGAGGTAAAGATACTAAAAGTCCCCGTCCCTAGCCCTGCCGCTTCAGAGGGGCAGGGGGTGGAAAGGTCCCTTTTCTCGGTTTCTCGCTTATAACTCGGAAAGGGTGCGTCGTACGGTAAGAAGTATTCTCTACAAAATAAAAGATAATTAAATTTCCTACAAGAATGTTTATATTCATTTTCTTTCTATGTGTTATAGTTTCTGAGATATTCGCCAGCGAAGATCGATAATTTTCTAAAAACTTTTTCTTGCCTCACATTTTTCGTCAAACTTGTCCTTCTAACTCCTCAGCCTTATGTTTTACAGAAAAGTCGTCAGACAGAAAGTTGTAGAGCATTCAGTCCCCTTTAAAAATATGTAATAGTTACTAATTTATCTTCTACAAGTCAGAGGTTACAGCAATTTGAAGTTTTTGAATACATTTTGTGATTTCTCAAGAAAAGTCAATGAATGCCCAAAAGGGGTTTGTAGAGGAATTATTCACTTGAGAAATATGTTGCGGGTAGTAAGCAGGCAAATATACTAAAAGTCCCCGCCCCTAGCCCTGCCCCTTTAGGGGGGGGGGATGGAAAGGTCCCTTTTGTCGATTTTTCGTTTATAACTCGGAAATGGTCGTACGGTAAAAAGTATTCCTTACAAAATAAAAGATAATTAAATTTACTACAAGAATGTTCATATTCATTTTCTTCCTATGTGTTATACTTTCCGAGATTTCGCCAGCGCAAATCTGTAATTTTTGAAAAACTTTTTTTGCCTTGCATTTTCCGTCGAAGCTGTCCTTCTAACTCGTCAACCTTATGTTTTCTAAAAAGTCGTCACACAGGGAGTTGTAGAGCATAGCATTTCCTTCGGAAATATGTATATTTACTAATTTATCTTCTACGGGTCAGAAGTTACAGCAATTTGAAATTTTCGGATAAATTTCGTAATTCCTCAAGAAAGCTATACTTTCGTTATTATTGTTATTTATGTATTAAGAAACAGGAATTTGCCAAGGATTAGTAAAATTTTTCGTAAATTCCAGTTTCATTCTAAAAAATGAATAAACGATTAGTCTTTGCAAAAGGACACGAAAAAATTATGTAATTCTATTACCTTTTTTTTTAAGACCATAACTATAATAAAGTTGAGACTAAGTAGATTATTTGATTCAGGAATGTACTAGTTAGTAAATCGTCTTCACTGTCACTTGAGTTACATCAATAATGTATACTTAATAACAAATATATAAAAGAGATAATAACTATTTGTCGGGAGGGTTAACCGCTGATGAAGTTTCGTATACACACGTCATGAAGTACGTGAAGTTTAGGTGTGAAGTAGATGAAGTATAATAAAATGCATGAAATTCTAATAAAATTGACGAAGTTCCTGAATTTTTAAGTAAAGTTTGTGAAATTTTAGTGAAGTTTGTGAAGATTTGATGACGTGTGAGTTATTGATAAAATTTACTAAATTTTAATCGAGTAATTATTAAGTTAATAAACCTGCTAATAAAGGAAAACTTTAATACTTATTAATCGCAAAATGTTGTTGACTATTTATTGCTTAATCATAAAAATTGTATTCCAATTAAATTCATTGTCTACTATTTTAGTTACGTTACCGGGCAAGGTGAGTCCAGTGGAACCGTCTTTGCATTACAAAGTTTGTGCGATACTTTTTGTTAGTATTGCAGACACGGGTAATTAAATAAGATGAAAACAATTATTATTTAAGATGACTAGAAAGAAATGTTTTCCCTGGTTCAATATAATTCTGCAAAATCGTATAGCTTAATTTACCTAGAAGGGTATTAAAAACTCAAAAACCATATTTTTGTATTGGGTATTCTTTATTTCTGTATAATTTTTTTACAAAATCATAATTTTATAGATTGAACGTGACTTGCTAAATTCATGTCTTCTTTTATTCGACATATTGTAAATTTTTTAAAACCCAAGCATATAACGTAATTTACCTAAAAGGGCAGCAGAGGCTCAATAAAAAGTATCAATTTGCTTTGCGTTTTTATTTGATACTATCAGACATACAAAGACCTTTTTAAAATTATTTTATAAACTCTCAATGTTTGCAGTTTTTATAAAGGGTCAGTTTATTTATCCAGCAAACTCCATACATCATATAACAATATAGGATATTATAATTATTATTTTAAATTTGTAATTGCGTATATGTTAGATTTATAGTGAGATAAACACTAGGAACCTTACTTTTTACTCACGCTCTATAGGTTGTTAGAAAATACATAATTAGATCATTTTATCAGTTGATGTAAAAGACCTAATTTTTTAAAGTCGAACAGTATTACTCAGTATTATTAATGTTTGAAGTCTTAGTAAAGCGCAAAAATACCGAAACATACAGTGAAATGAATGAAATATAGCAATAACGAGCTATGATGAAGTAGATGAAATTTAGTGAATGATTGATGAAGTAGGTGAACTTCGGTGAATTAATGGTGGAGTAGTCGAAGTTCTGTGAATTACTGACAAAGTAGGTGAAGTTCGGCAAATTACTGATGAAGCAGATAAAGTTTTGTGAATTACTGATAAAGTATGCGAAGTATGAAGTTTGGTGTACACAATTTTTCCCAGCGGTTAACCCCTCGCTATTTGTAAATATGCCTCTTGCATCAGCAAACTCGCGTATGCCTAAAAGCACACAAGACAATGTTTATTTTTTAACCATTAATCGGCTTACCTAAAAATTGGTTATTTAATTTTATTTAATTATGCTCTTCAGAAACTAATAAGAGAGTAACTGGTGGTTTTTACTTTTTACTTTCATTTTTAAATTTATAACTAAGGATTCATACAAAAAATAGAAGAATATAAATTCTGCAAACTTACGTATTAAATTGTAGTTATAATATTATCAGACTATTATTTATTAATTACAACACTTGTAATACTTGAATACTGAACTGGTTTTCTAAAGCACGTGCAATGTGCCACAAATTTTACATTATATACAGGGTGTTAAGTGAGAGATGGCCTGCATTGGGATCTTTTAAACCGTAAGAGATACAAGGTCGGTTAAATGGGCAAACAATTTACTCGTAAGAAGTACATATCGAAACAGTTGCCATACCGGACCGATTTCTCGTGGCCTACCAGATATTAAGAAAAACACTGATTTCTTCCGACATCTTAAAATCAGTTTATTTTGAAAACCGCTAAAGGTACGGAGAAATCGTAAATAAGTAACTTGTAGGGTTTTATGCGTAGAATATGATAATTATCCTCAAACGATTGTCAACTGTTTTACATCCAAGATATAGCATAAAGTTAGTAGTTTTTTAATGTAATGAATAGTCGACTTTCGGCTCAAAAGAAAGCTTATTTTTTTCTCGTTTTAGTGATGTAAGGTATGTTACAGTTATCTTTAAGTTTCATATAACTACAGGCGTTTTACTGACACCGGAGCCAAACATTTTCTAGAACGTCGGGGTGTTATTGGTAGATAACAATTCCATCTTATGTAGCCCTGACTACATCAACAACTAAATTTTTAGAGTGACAGCAAACTTAACAACACTCTTGATATCTGTCACTGCATATTATAATAATTTGACATACTGAATTGCTTATGTTTCTCGTTCACGGCCAACTGAGGAGACAAATTTTGTGGATCACTCTTTAGTATTTTTCGTGAGTTAAACTTAAAAAAATTACTAAATTAGATGGATAATTTATACATTTAGATATGTTTTTATAATTTTTGCATTCAAGATATAACGATCTGTTCATCTATCCGTTGAGTAACAGTGCAAAGCTTATTGATATTCCTGTGATAAGTATTATTTATATAGTGTGTTGCTTACCATCTAGAATTATTCTTTATGTTTGTTTGTCTTTTACTGAAGCAATAGATAAACTGACCTACATATAAAATGAAAACATGATAAATGTCTGTGAATACTAATTCGATCACTGCAGTTATAATTTTATGAAAATTTCATGACTGCTTACAAAAACATTTTCATGGTCACTATAACGACAACTTGACGTCTTTATTAGTTACTTTTCCATCTTTGTTCTTGTGAAGGTTTAAGTAGATGTAAACGTTGAATGAAGTGATTTTTGAAGTTGTTCAGAAGTTATTGCAAAATTCAAAATACATTTAAATTAATGTGTAAAGCTCTACTTTGCAGCAATTGCTAAAAACTTATGAGGAACAGTACAAAATTGATGCTTATTGCTTATAGCAATCCGGCATTAGAGAACTTACCTCGCTTTGGTCATGGGTGTTAAACAACTTTAATTTAAAGTGGGATATACAGGTAAAATAATAAACAAAAAATCTGCAGTACAATTCTACTTATTAAATTTTAAACTAACAACAAATATACCGAAATCAGTAATCCAGTTACGCGCTGAATTCAAAATACGAAATTCACTTGACCTATAAAAGTTAATTTAAAAGGATGATTGATGATTTTCGACCTTTATTTTACTTTTTTAATTTGAGTTAGAGATTTTAAAAAACGATCAAACGAAAATAAGATTTTTACGCGAGAAGACAACGAAAATCTAAAAAATGTTTAAATACGAACATAATTCAAAATTACTACGCCAGGAGGAGTACTGATAATCCGGAAGGTTCTATTTCTTTACAAAGGATAACATAAATAAAAAAAATCTAAAAACACCAATTTCTAATTTAATTTAACAAATGAGCAACCCAAATATTAGATTCAACAGTAATTTGAAAAAACGATTTAACAAAATCGAAGATACGAACTTACATTGTTTTCGTTGTTGCCATACCAACCTAATTTAATTGATTTTTGGTGGGATTTTAAAAACATTTAAGCATTTATGTCATATTTTTTATGCGTTCCTAATTATTTCACTTCTTGACATACAAGCTACTAGAGGAAAAGAGTATAAATGAAACCGTTCACATCCTCTCAGATACCGTATCGCTACAAATTTTCAAGCAGCTAACACGCAGCTTTGCAAGCTGTTCTTATGATTAACATTAATGTACTCGCCATAGTTTAGTTGGTAGCTTTGGGTATGCTCAGGAGTGGAAGCAATGAATGAAATGCATACGCAAACAGATGCAACAACTAGATTTATTTTGAACTTATCCCTTATGAAACAGATTATACACCTGCACTCGAATAAGAAGAACATTTCAAATATAGTAAAATGGTATAAAAATCTATATATAACAAAACGGGAGGTTTCTCAAGGGTACATTACTGTTTGGGCAGGTAGGTGGATCTGTCAGAGTTAAATAAGTCAGATTCGATAACCATTCAAAATGCTTGATCGTGAGTTTAGTTATTTCATTACCCAAGTGCAGTATATTTAGCGTAGAAGAACTATAAACATTCTTGTCGATTTTAATTATTCTGTTAGAAGACAAGATGACTTGCTGTAGACGTTTCACGTTTGCAAAAGCGTTACGCTCGACACTTTGAATTTTATTACCATACAGAGATAACTTTTCGATTGTACGCCCTGAAAAGGTATTGTCACTAATTATGGTTATTTCATTACGGTTTAAAATGAGTTCGGTAAGATGTAGCCCGTGAAATGCTTCAGGCTCAATAAATGCTATTTGATTGTAACTCAAATCTAACGTTTTAATTACAGTCCCTGCAAAGATATTTTTATCGATCCTAGTTAGATTATTAAATTTTAAATTTAAGAGAACTAGACTCTTAAGATGACTAAAGGAATAAGGCTCAATAATTGCAACTTTGTTATCAACTATATAAAGTGACTCAAGTGCAGATCCTGATAGACTATTTCTATTAATTCTTGTTATTTGATTTCTTTCTAGAAGTAACGTTTGTAAATTTTTAAGATCAACGCTATCAAGAGCAGTAATTTTGTTATCGAATAAATAGAAAGAAACGAGTGATTTAGAAAAAGTGGGAATTTTAATCAATTCCGCAGATCTGACACTTATTTCTTGAAGATCGCCAAATGAATCAAAAAACCCCTCTTCAATGAACGTGACTGGATTGTTATCCAGATATAAAGATTGGAGTGTAGAACTTGGAAACATATGTTTATAAATTCTAGTCAAGGCATTACCTTGCAAATTTATGTACGTGAGATTGTGTAAACCTTCAAAAGCGTACGGTTCAATACTTGCAATAAGATTACTGTCTAAACTCAACACCTGCACTGCTGATCCGGAGAAGGTGCATCGCCTAATTTCAGTTAACTGATTATTTCTTAAATTCAAATACTGGAGATTCTTGGTACCATCAAAAGCTTTGAGTTCAATATTTGCAATGTCATTTGATACCAAATTTAGCTCTTCAAGTAAAGGAAAAGAAAAGGTATTTGCACCAATACTAGTAATCTCATTAGCACTCAAATCCAGATACTTGATTATGTCATAATTGCTATTTGTAAATGTATTGTTATGGACTCGAGTTAGTTTATTACCCATCAAATAAATTTCAAAAGAAACTTGCATATCAGAGAAAGCACCAGCTTCAATTTCTTCAATTCGATTAAATTCTAATTTCAATATGCGCGTTGAAGATCCCGAAAAGGTATTTTCTCCTATTCTTGTTAATCTATTTTCACTTAGATCGAGTTGATAGAGATTCTTTAAGGTGCTGAAACTTTTTGCTTCAATATCTCGGATCAAATTATACGACAAATCTAATTTTCGTATTGCGGAGCCCGCAAAAGTGGTTACATTGATTTTCTTAATCTTGTTTTGGTTTAAGTTAATTTCGTTAAGGTCAATTAAATCTTCAAAGGATTTTGCTTCAACGGACGTAATTTGATTTTCATCCAAACTCAATTTTTGGATAGAAGATCCAGAAAATGTAAAGGCACTGATGGTAGCTATTCGGTTTTGCCGTAAATTGAGTTCAAATAGATTGTTTAAGTTATGAAAGCTTTTAGGTTCGATGATTCTTATGTCGTTCTGTTCCAGAATTATTTTACGAATTGGGGATCCTGGAAAGAATGGTCCTAATTAGATACATTAATAGGTATACAGTGTGTCCAAGATAAGGATGCACAGCATGGGGATCTTGGAAACGGTAAGAGATACAGAATCGGTTAAATGGGATGAAAGTTGGCTTTTTGTAGGACCTTTTTGTTGCCCTTTGCAAAATCTAGATATCTTGGATAGTTTCAGAGATATTTAAAAAAAAGTAGATTTCGTGATTTTCGTTATTATTTTTTCTTTTATTTATTTGAAGAGATATCGGAAAATTAAAACCACTTTTCCATTGCCACTTTTTGTTCTCTAATAAAATACGTTAACCAAATTTCTGTACAACGTTTCCACCTATTTAAAAAAATGAGGTTGATGATGGTTACTCAAGACCGAAACGTTGTACAGGAATTTTGTTAACGTATTTTAATAGAGAACAAGAAGTGACAATGGAAAAGTGGTTTTAGTTTTCCGATATCTCTTCAAATAAAGGAAAGAAAAAATAATAACGAAAATCGAGAAATCTACTTTTTTAAATATCTCTGAAACTATCCAAGATATCTAAATTTTGCAAATGCCAACAAAAAGGTCCTATAAATAGCCAACTTTCATCCCATTTAACCGATGCTGTATCTCTTACCGTTTCCAAGATCCCCATGTTGTGCATCCATATCTTGGACACACTGTATAGAAGTGTGGAGCAGTTCCAGATGTATTGTGTCAATTAATTCCAAAAACTCTTAACATGCACACTTGTTATTCCACGTGATGTGGAAAACTGTACTCGAATAACAAACTATAATTTAATCACTATAAAATCGTGCATGAGAAATTATTCCAGCAAAATCAAACAAACACGTTCTTAAAGTCAATAGCCAAAACGATTAATGAATTTACACATACCATTAGTTCCAATTGTACTTCCATTTTTCGGTAAAAAACTAACTTTTTGCGATCCAATTCTTCTGATATTTGAGTTAACAATTTTTATTTCTTCGAGGTTAGGTAGAAAGTTTAACGAATCCATTGTAAAATTCAGTAATTTACAACGTCTGAGTTCTAACACTTTGATTAATTCATCAACTGGTCCATATGGGTGTAAAGTATCGTTTATTTTATCCTTGACCTGTTCAATCGATACTACATCCGAGCAAGTGATGTCTGTAAACTTATTCGGGTCGTAGCTGCATGTTACGTTCGAGTCGTGAGATGTGCATTCTGTTATATATGACGTAATCAACATCAACAAAATAATCAGAAGCATTTTTATTCTATCTAAAACACAAATATTTACATATAGGATTGGTAGGAATAAAATAAATAAATTTACGTATTTTCATTACCTTTCTCTTTGAAACTAGGTGTTGGGGAAATATAATTGCTTATATGTTGTTATGTACAGTAAAACAAATTTCTTCTTTACTTGCGGTGGTTGTTAAAACATTGCAAGTCAATCTATGTTTTATTTTAATATCTAAACTTTGGAGGTTAAATTTAAAAGAAACAAACAGATAATGATGGAGAAATCCGGTTTTGCTATCAAGTGATGCAAACGAACGTAAATTTACCAGTTAGATCAAAACAACACAAAGAAATTTATGTTCGTCTTCTTATCAAGTGAGACATATCGTTTGTGTAAACTTAGACCTGGAAAATATGACTACTAATTTGTTTGTTTCACCCAGTCATTATTATTTTTATTTATTAGTAGGGAACCAAGATTATCATGAGCGTTGACCTTATTCAGTAATTTGTAGTAAAATTCTATAAATGTGTCTGTCACAGAAGTTTTAACTACAATGATCGACTTTAAACTTTGTTTTTCTAACATAAATGAAAATGGCTGCTTCCACCACTTTGGGTAATGGCCTCATACGTTAACTCAGTAAGTCAAATATGGAGGCGCAAAGGGGGATGTAAAATCAAATCCGAAAGACAAATGCTATAAATAGTTTCAGAAGGTGCCAGCTCAAAAAAAAACTTTCTGTAACAAAAAAGAATCAACTTCTTGATCTTGGATTTGTTTTCTACAATATTTGCATATAGAAATTACATTAAGATTGTGATAAAACCAAAGCATGAAACCTGCCATATTGCTCTTGAACTAATCTTTGTTATTTGATCAAATAACGTATGAGAAATTTCTCTCAACTGCTCAAAATGGTTTTCTTCTCTATTTGTTAGTCAAAAGAAACGCAAAGGAAAAGAAGCGTCGTCACATTTTCAATCATTCTTAAATTAGACAATGAATTGAACTTGCATTTTGGTCTTCTCAATATTCAACATCCTTTTATGAACCGGTATGGCTTGTCGAGACAGTAAAATAAACTCTTGATAATTTTCTTATTGACAGTTATTTTTATTTTATGTTTACTACTATGTCGGAAGGTTTTTAATACAACTTGGTAAACTGCGTAAAGCGCAAAAACTCTGGATTTACCTCAGAGCACACCAGATCTTGAGGCCCCATGGTAACGAAAGTGATCCCAAATATATTGCCACTTTTAGACTTTTTGTACCAGAACAGTTTTAAAAAGATCAGTTGAGATTAGAACAAATGATGATTGGAAATACCAAAGGTTCTAAGTGTCGTAAACCAATTTGGCATTTAGCAACGCTACGAGTAGGTACACGTTTCCAGTCTTCAAATATCTAACGAAACCCCACTATTAATTTAATTTGACACTGACGTAGAATAGCGACAAAAAGTCAAAATCTCAAAATCAAAACAAACGATTGGTAACGGTTTTTGGTGAGAATCGTCCCCAAAGTTATAAACATTCTGGTATAGAAATTTTAAGTCTGGATTCTATAATAAGAAAATGTATACTGTAGTTGATTCTCTCTCTTTATCTGTTTCTTAACTCAACGTTTACTTTTGTATCATGATGGTGCTTTTCTGCATTACAATTTGAATGCTTTCTAAGGTAGCCAACGCTCGGATTTGTACAGTCACGTGCCGTTAGCTACGAGGGCGGTTCAATAAGTACCCGTGTTAGAAATGAAGACACAGTTTTTTTCAAAAACTTTTTTCCCGCGAACCATTTCTTCATGTTAGGAAACAAGAAAAAGTCGCAGGGAGCCAGATCGAGTGAATACGGGGGGTGCGGCAGCAATTCATAACGCAATTCATGCAGTTTGGCGGCGACAACTCCGGATGAATGTGCTGGTGCGTTATCGTGGTGAAACAGCAACTTCTTTTTCGCCAAATGCGGCCGTGTCTCTTTCAATTTTTTGTCGAAGCTGTCTAATAACTCACTGTAGTATTGTCCAGTGATCGTTCTTCCTTTTTCTAAAAAATCCATGAGGATGACGCCGTTCGCATCCCAAAAAATCGTCGCCATGACCTTTCCGGCCGATGGAACCATCTTTGCCTTCTTTGGAGCAGATTCACCGGGAGAAATCCATTGTTTTGATTGTTGCTTAGTTTCTGGTGTGTAATGATGAATCCAGGTTTCATCAACGGTGACAACTCGACGCAAAAACTCCTTCGGATTTCGCTTAAATTGCTCCAAACACTGCTTCGAAGTTAACAGCCGCATCCGCTTGTTGTCCACCGTTAGCAATCGCGGCACCCATCGCGCCGACAATTTTTTCATCGCCAACTTATCATGTAAAATATTAATTGCCGTTCCGGTCGACACACCTACGGCCTCTGCTACTTCGCGCACTTTCGTTCGTTGATCAGCGAGAATCATGTCGTGGACTTTTTGAATGATTTCCTCGGTAACCACGTCTGCCGGGCGTCCTGGTCGCTCCTCATCAAAAACGGATGTTCGCCCACGTTTAAATTCGTTGAACCAATATCTAACTGTGGTCATAGATGGCGAAGTGTCCCCATAAACAGCATCCAACTTTGCTTTTATCTCCTCGCATTTTTCCCATCCAAAAACAGAAAGCGAATTACCGAACGATACTGCTCTTTTTCCATCTTAGCTAAAATCACGAAACACGTCTTACTCAAATGGCTGTCAAATCCAAACTAACCTATCAATCAGTCTGCAATTTGTTATACCGTCGTTTGATAGATGGCAGCACACGATGATGACACCAACTTCCCTCAGGAACGCCTTCTGTCGTCAAACACGGGTACTTACTGAACCGCCCTCGTATAACTCATTCGGCAAACCTATAAACTGGTTCACACCACTATCATACACAAACCAGGGAATCGGGTTGTTTTACATCCCCATTAAAACACATACTAATGGTGCAAAATTCGAATTTTGGAATCCATACTCATTAAAAAATTAGACCGAGTGGTGACAGCAATTTACCCTACAAGAAAGAATTGTGTTTGAAGCAAAACATGCAAAACAAAGTGTCATATCGTCGAGATATTGTACTTTTACATGTCTATTTGTTGGATGTATGGATAATAGAATTAAATTGGAGTAGGCGTGGTCACTTGTCACTACGGCAACAGGGAGGGAACTAGACATAACGCGTTTATTCCAGTGTTAGCGATTTGTTTGGTTACCACATAAGTAGGGCGGGGACATGTAATACACGTGTGTAGTTATTGAAGAACGTCATTCGTGCATTACGATTTTATATGATAGTGTAGATATGTCTCGAACCTTTAATTTTGCGTTAAGGTGTAAAGCTGTTTTTGTTATGAAACTCACATTGTATTTTGTTGGATTAAATTTTTTGTGTTTTATTATTAGCTATCTGGTGCTATAATAAGTAATAAAACTTCTGTTTGCTGATTTGTTTATTATATGAAATACTTTTACAGTTTACAACAATCTTGTTTTTCTTTTTTTTTGAATACGTACTAAAACAGAGTGCTAGTAATCAAGACTGATTTTAATTTTTATAATTAGCTATAATTTCAGATCTATGACTGTTTCTAAATCATTCCTAAACAGTGGAAGAAATACCAAAACAATAACTTTTTATAACTTTCTGTAATCATAAAAGCATAACAATAAAAATTCATTCGTTTCAAACTATAAACAATTACTTTGACCGTGATTACTTGGCAACAAAGAGTTTAAAAGTTAGTTATAAGTGAATGAGTACAACAATACCAAAAACAAAAAAAAAATCAAGTACATAACTCAACACTTGCAGGTCGTAAAACACCAAAGTAATAAGAACAAAAAAAAACAGAAGAAAAAACAATTATTAGTGGCAGCTGTATCAAAGCCATGACCTAAGCCAATAGAATTTTATAAAGACTTGCGCACAGCATTTATATCTTCAAACATACCCTTCGGAAAATTACAAAATGAGACTTTCGCAAAGTTTTCGGAAAAATACACTAAGCAAAATATTCCATATGAATCAGCAATAAGGAAGAATTATACGGCACCACTGTATCAAACTACACTAGAAAAATGAAGGAACAAAGAAAAAAATAAAAATATTTGGGCCTCTTTAGAAGTTATGGATGTGGAGCAAACTTTGGGATTATGGGAAGTGAAGAGAAGAAGAACAAATCATATTTATTGACAATGGAAACTTTAGTAAAAAATAAATCATTCAACTATTGCCCCCATGATTGATCCTGCAGTGTATTACTACGCAGAGATTTTGAAATGGCTAAAAGAATTCTGAATGAGTTTGATCCTATGCAGAAGTAATTACATTTAATTTTGGTGGCTATTTCACTTCTAGAAATACTTTCTTGATGATGGAGAATTGTTTTCCATCACGTTTGATTGAATAATTGCTTCTTCTGGAACACCATTTTGTATCTTTTAGTAAAATAACAAGTCGAATAAATTGTAAGAATCATTTCAAGACTTATGTACAGAGTGGATCAAGTTGGTTGTCATTATCGGCTTAGTATTGATGATAGCAAAAAACGGTTTTTGGAAGCACAGCACAAGATATTTGAGAAAAATAATCTTTTTTCTCTCCAAAAATAACTTTTCCTCGTATCTTGCTTATTTAAAAGATTATCAGAAAATTCTAAGACGTTTTTTACTACAAATTTAATTTCCAATGGCATAGTACACTTAGTCTTTTTTTCCGACTCTACTGTTTTTGAGAGACAATAGATAAATTGTTTTTTCAAACATTCCAGGACGATTCGGGCATTTAGTACAGACATCAAAAGTATGGGAGATGGAAATTTACGAGAGAAGGTTCAGGTTTATTGCTTGTTTATTCTCAATTGTTTTACAAGTAGGTACCTACTAAAAATATTTATTTAGTTACACTGTTGTTGATTGAATTATTGAACAATAACAATATCTTGTTGACATTACGCTTATACTATCAACAGAACCAAATGAAATTATAAAGGGCTTCTCCATGCATCTTCCTTCTCGGGCAAAATGTGAAAATGATTTCTTCCTCAAAATATCAAAATATCAAAAAGCTACTCTAAATTTTACAAATTCAAAAGCTTCCTATAAGTATTTAATAAGATCTCCATACAGTATAAACATGATATACCTTACTTGAGAAAAGTTCCTATATTGCGTTTCCAAAACAAAGCCCTTCTGAAGTTCAGTTTCAAAAATTAGTTAACTATTCAAATATTAATCAAAGTAAAAAACGTAATTATAGCAAACTATAAGCAAATATAGTTGCTACTTAGCGTTTTATCAGTGCTCAGACATGCAGGCGGATCTCTAAAGGTCAAATAAGTCAGCTTCGACAACCATTCAAACTCCATAGTCGTCAGTTGACTTATTTCATTGGTTCCCAAGTGCAGTAAATTCAACGTAGAAGATGCGAAAACACTTTTGCCTATTTTCGTTAGTTTGTTAGAAGTCAAGACCAACTCGCGTAATGATTTTACGTTAGCAAAAGCATTACTGTGGATACTTTTGATTTTATTGCCGTATAGAGATAATTTCTTAATTGAGCTTCCAGAAAAAGTATTATTACCAATTACAGTTATTTCATTATGATCTAAAACGAGTTCGATAAGTTGTAGATCGTGAAATGCACCAGGCTGGATCAATGCTATTCTGTTATAACTCAAGTCTAAGTGTGTAACTGTAGACCCTGCAAAAATATCTTTATCAATTCTAGTTAACCTATTATGATTCAAATCTAAGCGAATCAAATGACTGAGATTGCTAAAAGCATAGGGCTCGATTGTTGTAAGTTTATTTTTAGTTATGGATAGGAATCTAAGCGCAGATCCCGACAAACTATTTCTATCAATTCTTGTTATTTTGTTCGCACTTAGAACTAGGGATGTTATATTTTTAAGGTCAATTTGTCCTATAGTAGTAATTTTATTACCATATAAAACGAGAGCAATAAGTGAATGAGGAAAAGTAGGAATTCTAATTAGTTCATCAGATCCAATACGTAGCTCTTGAAGACGATCGAATGTACCAAAAAAGCCCGGCTCAATAAACGTGATAGGATTGTCATTCAGATGCAATATTTTAATTCCAGAACTCGGGAACATATTTTTGTAAATTTTAGTTATCGCATTATTTCGCAAGTTTATTTTCCTGATGTTATTCAAACCTTCGAAGGCGGACGTTTCAATATTTGCAATATGATTATCTCCTAAATTTAAAAACTGAACTGCCGATCCTGAAAACGTGTATCCTTTAATTTCAGTTAACTGATTCCATTCCAAAATCAGCATTTCAAGGTTGTTCGTACCTTCAAAGGCTTTAGGTTCAATAGTTGTAATGTTGTTTGCCAAAAAATTTAATATTTCAAGTGAAGGGATAGAAAATGTGTTTGCACTAATATTGATAAAAGCGTTTCTTTCGAAATAAAGCTCTTTCACATTAGCAAATGTGTTATTTGGAAAATGCATCTTGCCAATGTTATTATCAGCCAAATCAAGATCAAAAGTGTTTTGGACATTAGCAAAAGCGTGAGATTCAATTTCCTCAATTTGGTTAAAGTTTAATTTCAATACACGCATTGAAGATCCCCAAAACATATTCTTTTCTATTCTTACTATACTGTTTACAGTTAAATCAAGTGTATGGAGGTTATTCAAAGTGCTAAAACTTTTTGGTTCGATCTCTCGGATCTTATTAGCCGACAAATCTAATATTCGTACTGCGGAACCTGCAAATGTGGTTGTATTAATTTTGCTGATCTTGTTTAGGCTTAAAATAATTTTGTCAATGTCAGTTAAACCTTCAAAGGACTTTACTTTGATAAACGAAATTTGATTTTGACTCAAATCTAACTTCTGCACGGAAGATGCAGAAAACGTAAAGGCGTTGATGGTATCTATTTGGTTTTGTCGTAAACTGAGTTCAAATAGACCATCTAAACCGTGAAAGCTTTTAGATTCGATGATTCTGATGTTATTCTGTTTCAATATTATTCTACGAATTGGGGATCCTGTAAAAAATAATAAACAATGGTTAGATATATATATATATATACATAGTATTGATGGGATTTGAACACAACAAAATATTCAGATTTGTGTGTCATTTGCTATTTCAAGTGGGCTCTCTGATTCTAGAGGCTAAAAAGAATGAAAAAACTCCTGATTGGTTGACATGTGACAATTGTTGGTTGTTGGCCAATCAGGAGTTTTTTCATTGATAGCATTGGTGCTACATTCTTCTGATCACAAGCATCGTATAGCAAATTACATGATTTTATGAATATAAATTATTGATGAGAGATTACATCAGCAAAATCAAGGTTTGTGTCATAAACCTTGGTACTAAAACCAAAATTGTAGTTATGTTGATTTCACTTTTCAACTTTCGCATATAAAATCAGTTGACTAGAAAATGTCAGCCATTGTATAGCGCCAAGCTCACTAAGGTACAAAAAAATTGAAACATGGCTAGTTCTATTGTTTTTTGTGTTTGTCAAATTTTGTGTTTATAACCTCTAAAACATTTCACAGATTCTCGATACAAAATATGCAATTTTTTCTTTTTATTACAATAAATGCCTAAGCGTTTAGGTCTAAGACCCAACAGTTTTATATTTTTATAATCAGCTTTTGACGAGGAACATCCTATATATTCCAATCACTTCTGTTTTTACTTTTTCGAAATTATTATTTTTTTACTTGTTCTTTAATATACTAACTATTTGGAAAAATTAATGAATTTACGCAAAAATACCTTCAGTTCTATCATTGCTTCTTGTATTTTCCGGTAAATGATTGACTTCCTCGTATGCGATCCTTGTGATATTTGAGTCACTAACGGTTATTTCTTCTAGGTTAGGCAGAAACCTCAACGAATTTATAGTAAGATTTGATAATATACAGCGACCAAGTTTTAAAACTTTAATTAATTCTTCAACTGGACCATATGGGTGTAAAGTATCGTTTATTTTATCTTGGAGCTGACCAATCGATGCGATATTAGAACAAGCAATGTCCGTAAACGTATTCGGGTCGTAGAAGCAAGTCGAGTTGTGAGACGTGCAATCTGTTATGTACGATGCAATTGAAATCAACACAATAATCAAAAGCATTTTTTACTTTATCTAAAAAAAAAAGATAAGTTTAACATAAAGAAAAAGAAAGCAAGTTACGTATTTCTATTACCTTTTTCTATTGGGTTGTTTGAAGAATTTGTTATCTCTGTATAATAACAAATTGCAACTTCACCTACGGATGAATGTTAAAAGCATACTAGTCAAACAACAATTTATTTTTATATCGAAGAGTCAAGGGTGAATTTAAACAGATAATAAGAATATTTAGTAGTAAGAGATGGAAGAATTGGATTTTCCAGTAAAGTGATGTAAATGAATGCAAATTCTAAATGCAAATTTGCCAGTATATGATATAAAACAACACAAACAAATTAATGTCTATCTTCATGTCAAGTAAAACAAATGTGCACACATTGGTTGTTTGGATCTGGAAAATACAGGGTATATCAAAAAGTCTTAACATAAAGTATACAAGAATTTCCCATTATAAATTAAAGACTTAAATCTGCTATTAAAATCTTCCCTTGATGTTTAGTCTTTCAGGAAACAATTGTTAAAATGTTATACTGAAGAAATTGATGAACTAGTGCTACCAAATTCAAAATCAGTCAAGATTAGAATAATGAACATTGGAAAGTCTTCAGATATTTAATAAAACCATAATAAAACCAAACCATAACCCCGCTATCAACCTGACACTGACATAAAATAGCACCAAAAGGGCAGAATCTCAGTATTCAAACAACACCAAGATTGGTAGTGGTGGAGTTGTATGAATCAATTTGAATTTCAATTGAAATTTAAAAATGTTTTATAAATTAAATGGCTACGTTTTGAAACCTAATAAAAATGATGTATGCATACTAGAATATCTAATCTAATAGAAAATCCTTTAAACACGGTTTGAGACAAAAATTAGAAATGTGCCCTTACAAGGGAGGTGTCAGCAAAAAGAGGTTTCACTGTACATTTATGGTTAATTAACGATTAGCATTCCTTTGCGCTGTGTCCTATTTGGCGAAGAAATTTCAGTTTTAATATAACATAGATTTCAGTATTACAATTAACAAAATGTTAAAAGTAGAAGTAAAAATATGAAAAATCCGTTCCGATTCACTCTTTCGCGGTAGCTATTCCAAAAAAGTCAAATAAGCAAAAACGGTAAAAATCATTATCTAGCGTTCTATAACTGTTCGAACACCTATTAGATTCGATAACCATTCGAAATTCATAATTATCAATTATCCATTTCGAATTCGCAAGAATGGAAAGGTTACAACCAGCACTGATTGTTAATTGATTATTTCAACAAAAATATTCGCGGTTTGTCTGGAAAGGACATTATGCATTAAGCGCGTTTTCTGGGCCACGAAACTAGGCAACACACATAGCACGCCATGGCACCTACGTTTTCAGAAAAAAAAATCAAATCAAGTATTCGCTAGCGCCTTTGTTAGGCAACCCACATTGCACATCACAGTCTACTACGTATTTGTAAATAAATAAAACTAAAATCAAGTTTTTATGCGAGCATTAATTAGGCAACACACATTCCAAGACGCAGCGGTCTACGTGTGTGATGAAAAATAAAAGAGAAATCTAGTATTTACAAGAGCACTGATTAGGCAACACACATTACGTTTCATGACTAACTACGTTCTTAAGAATAAAAATGAGTTAAAATGTACGACTTTATATTAGACAGCATACATTACATACAGTGTGAACAACTATGCGTTTAGAACTAAAAAAACAAGAAACGAGCATGTCTCAAGCATTTATTAGGCGACACAAACTACACGTCTTATTAAATTAACACTATTCGCTTTGAAAGTGCAGTTGACGAAGTTTCCTCAATAAAGACATTAATTTGCTGTTGTAAAGCTGGAGATTAACACTTAGTTTTTGTTGGTCATTGTTTATGCCTATATTTATTTCTCAATAATATCCTATCTATCACAATGATCTCTACAAACAAATCGGACTCTGTCTTCATTGCATCATGCTCTTATCATCCACATGATACTTTGCTTATTGGTTGCTTGTGGTAGAGCAATAGTTTTTAAAGGACAAAACCCTGGGTTGCTGTTTATCAATGTATAATGTACTTCGCACGCACGCACGCACGCGCACTAACATAAATCCATCCCTACCTACAGCAACATCTGTGTTGATATTTTAATTAACTTAATTCTATATAAAAGTTGATATTTTCTATCCTTAAAGTTACTTCCTTGCGTAGTAATCTCTAGACAGCTTGTGTTAATAGTTATGCAGCAACAACCACAAATGAATAAATCTGAAATACCACCCTTATAAGCAGTATCTGACAAGGCTGCTGCAACAGAAAAAAATTAAACATTAATTGAAAGATGTGAAGGTAAACAACGTCGTAGAAGAAAAGGTTTTTTAACAAGATTTTTCTTGTGCATACAGTCAAATTCAATAAGTCTCCTTCATCAGTTGAACGAAGTCATTCATATAATCATACAAT
>VTPC01002848.1:0-11576 GCA_011009095.1 Ignelater luminosus | reverse complement strand
ATAATCATACAATTGCGTAAGCAGTATTTACTTCAAGAAGATGTTCTTTGTATTATTACTCAGTGCACATTTGTATTAGGAATGATCAGTGCTTCAAATTATGTTGTTTTGCTAACGGTTTCTTAATATCAACTTTGATTTCACAAACATCAAAACAGTGTCAGTAATAATAACAGAAATTCAACGTTTTGACATTGACAGATACGTCACTATTTGAAGGTAAGTTACTAACATTTAGAAATAACATACAAGATATATCTGTTTATAATACCGTTAGTAGCAATCTAAACACGAATTTTGTTAACTAACCCATTCTTGTAGCTTAGATAATTCCTCAATATTACAGACCTACAAGGAATTTCAATAATAACCTATACTTAGCGTTCCTCTTTACGTATTATAAAACACTCATCAATTGTTCCTTGGAAACATGATATAACACAGCACGACGATGCACACTTCCCTGCCTATACTGGGAACATCTAGTCTCTTAACTCGATGCCATCACCTATTTTGCGTTTCAATTCAGGTCTACATTTTCTCTGTCCTAAAACAAACCGGCAAAATAGCCTATCTTGATTAAGAAAAAAACCGGTCGGGCCAGTGGAGAGGAAACAAGATACTAGCATCAAGGTGTAGTCTAACACTTCTTCTTTCTGCCCTGTAAAGATCTCTTTTCCTCTCGACTGGTTTCATCCCCTATTTTGCGTTTCAATTCAGGTCTACATTTTCTCTGTCCTAAAGCAAACCTGCAAAATAGCTCAATTTGAATAAGAAAAAAACCGATGGGGAAGGGGTCACAGTCTAAGCAAACGACTTCGTGTTGACTACGATATTCTGTGACCTTTCGCTCCAACTCAGAATTGTGCTTATGGCGTAACTAATAGTTCTTACGTTCACCATATTCCCTCAGCTACCCCCTTCCTTACTCTTGACCGCACCTCGCCTTCGACATTCTTGGCTTGTAAACAAACAAAGTACTATACGAAATACGCGCTATGTGAGGTTCATTTCATGATCGTCGATGGGGTTAATTAACTAGACTGGTGTTTCGGTAGCTACTAACGGTATTATACACAGAGTATTGTATTTGTTTGTTTAATGTTGGCATTTTAGCTTTATGTAATAATAGTGACGTATCTGTCAATGTTAAGACGTTTTGGTTATGCTTGTTACAACTGACACTGTTTTGACTTTTGTTAAATTATAAAGTAAGAAGTGTCAGCAGAATGGTGTATCAAAAAGATTTTGATTTGTTTTCGTTTAGAAAAGGATTTTGTACACTGCGAGCTATAACCCATATTAAATGGGGCCATTGTAATGTAGATAGTAATTTATGCTTTTTTTACAAACTTGCATTGAGTAATAAAATAATACAACAAAGGTCTTATTGAAGTAAATATAGGTTATGCATTTATGTAATTATAACAACGCCTTCGGGTTGCAGACAAGTTTGGTGTACAAAGAATATGTCAGCAAACAATCGTTGCTGTTCATCTCATATACAAAATGGTTTGTTTACTCAAGAGGCTTTGGATGTTATCAAAAGGGGAAAGTTAAAGTTAGGGTATTTTCATTTGCTGATTGTACATTAACATCTATTCTTGTAACAAACAAATAAATATTGTGTAGGTGTTAAGTGAAGCATTTGGAAAATGGCTATGAAACATATCTTCACAAAGCTCTTGTCATTGGAATCGTTTGGATGTCAAGACTATGAGCTCCGATGAAGTTAAGATGTGGATTGGCCTTGAGAAGTTTGAAAAACAGATCTCAAAGAGAAGCGCTGTTTATGTTGCTGATGGTGTTGACAAAAAATGTTACTCGGGACATTGTGGGAGGTGCTTTTGAAATGAAGCAATCGCTAGTTAGTCGTTCAATAGAGTCTGCAACGATGACTCGTCTTTCACAATTCGTGCCAAATAATCTTGGTTGCCAACATAAAACAAGAATACAAATACAGAATCATACTGTTCCGGTATTCAACGAGGTTTTCGGTCAGCCGCCAACAAGCGTTCCGATTGTATTCGACTGCACTTATGTTTACATCGAGAAGCCTCAAGACCACGAACTTCAAAAGAAGACATGGTCGGTTCATAAGAATTCAAACCTTTACAAGGTGATGATCCGTTGTCTGTCCGATGGATACATCTTAGTTGCAGACGGACAATATTTTGCAGACGAAAACAATAACGATGCTACAATTCTTAAGCTAATGTTGAAGAAACCACTTATGTTAAGTTTCTTCCAGCCACGTGACTATGTCGTTGTCGATCGTGGTTTTCGTGATGTACTGGATGAAACTAAGTCCCATGGAATTGAGGTGTACATGCCCAACCTACTCAAGCATGAAAAGCAATAGTTTACTTGTTTAGAATTTAACGAGTCTCGCAAGATATGCTAGTGTCTTTGCGTTTCCTAAGTATTACTTCTAATTCAATATAATTACTAGGTTACTGCTCTTCGATTTATTGTAGAAACAGTTAATGGCAGACTAAAGAACGTTTTCAAATTCCTGTCTGGCCGCATGGAAGGCGCTTATGGCCCCAATGAAATCTGGAACTTCTTCCAAATATGTTGCGCTATTCTCAGCAAATATAATGAACCAATTCTAACCGATAGAATCGTCGTAGAAGCCTGTCATTCCAGGTTGCAAGTCTTAAACAAGCTGAAGCAAAAGATACAGGAGAAGAATCTATCGGCGCGTTTTTCATCAAAGTGGATTAGAATCAATTTAGTTGATCTTCCGGAATTTCCCATTTTGACTATGGACACTGCTAGATATTACGTTGGGTCCATACCAATTGAAACAAGCTGACTATTACAATAACGGGCTAAATAAAGAACCAAACATTTTCCTACATAAGATTGAAGAAGGGTTTATTCGAGCCAAATATCTGCCTCGATATTCGAGAGAAGAAACGCACCAAGTATGAATTCGCTTCGACAAGGAAGTCAACGGAGTAGCCGGAATCAAGGGATGGTTTTGCACTTGTAAAACCGGTGCTAGAACACTGGGCTGCTGCAGTCACTTCATTTTTAAATGATTACACATCAAACAATATCTTTACAGGTAATTAAGTTTCTTGATTATGATCGATATCAAACAACAACGTCAGTCAGGAAAAAGCATAGTTCCTGAGTCTGAAATAGAAATATGCAATTAAATCATTGCAGTGAAACTATGTACATAGATCTTTGAAACGAGCGTTTAATTATGATTTAATTTCAGGAACACTATGCACACCAATAGGCACATGAAAATGACTTACACACCTGAATAGTTTTATGAACTTTCTTCAAGTTCTCTCTTGGCATCTCTGGCGGAACTATGCTTTTTAACTTCTAAACCGTGTCAACCGCTGTAGAAGTTTCGCCGGATGACACCTGAGATTCGAAAACGGAGATTTGGGTAGTGGATTCGAAGACTGATTGTACAGAGTAATCTTCGGATTCCATATTAGTCTCCTCTATCTCCATACTGTTATGAGAACAACGGGTTTTTGATCTTCCAAGATTATAGAATCTTTAACACCCATATCTTGTATATCTTGCGCATTACTCTCTTTGTTGTGATCATGTGAAAAACGCCGAATCTAACAGATCTTTGTTAATTGTTGTATAAAGATGTTAGCGTAAAATGATACCTTATCGTAACAGATAGTGCATATGGGATCTTTCTTATAAAATTCTTCTTCCCTTTTCGGTATACCGTTGGTATCTACTTCACTGCTTTCATTTCTGTACTTAAGGAAATTAGTCCAAAAAGAAGGTTGTCCAAGCTTCCTTTCTTTTGGTCTGATTCGTCACTTGTCTGATGAGTTATTTACAGCTTTTCCCCTTTTGATAACATCGAAAAGGTCTTGAGTAAACAAACCATTTCGTAAGCGAGATGAACAGCAACGATTGTTTGCTGACCCAAGTAGATTCTTTTTGCATACTGTCTCATTTTCATTATCCCCAAATTATTATCCCTCAAATTGTAAACCTATTTTTATTTTATTTTGTAACTGATTCTAATTTTTGTCTGTGTATTATTATTGTATCCAAATAGCATTGTACATATAACTTTATCGATGATATATACTAATTTACATTTTAATATTTCGTTAGATACAATAATTAGTTGATAGTTATAAAGTTAATTAAGTTATAGAGTCATTGTAAATATTTTTTTTATTAATTAAGAATTGGTTACCGTATTGCACTTACCTTTTCTGTCATTAAGTTACTTTATAATATGTGACGTTACAATCATTAGTATCAGCAATAAAACTTATCTAATTAGTAAATTAATGCAAAACCACATTATTTTGTCTGTTATTTTTTGTTTTTTGTATGTATCTTAGTTTTTTTCTTGAACTTTTTGGCTACCACGTTGTTATCACTAAGAAGAAGTTTCTCTTTTTTTTTCAAATATTGCAGTTTATTTATGAAGAGAAGCAACTACAGTATTATACAACTTTTTCACTATTATTATTATTATTATTATAATTATTACACGATTATTATTACATTATTATTTCAAATGCACATATGACTACGATGTGTATCGTGTGTTGCCTAATTAATGCTAGCGTAATATCTTACATGAATTTTAATTTTATAGACAACTGCGATGTGTACTTCGGGTTGCCTAATTAATGCTCTTATAAAAACTTGATTTTTTTCTATTTTTTTTCACATGCGTAGACGGCTGCGTCTTGTAATGTGTGTTGCCTAATTAATGTTTGCAGAAATACTTGATTTTAGTTTTATTTATTTATAAATACGTAGTAGACTGTGATGTGCAATGTGGGTTGCCTAACAAAGGCGCTAGCGAATACTTGATTTGGTTTTTTTGTCTGAAAACGTAGGTGCCATGGCGTGCTATGTATGTTGCCTAGTTTCGTGGCCCAGAAAACGAACTTAATGCATAATGTCCTTTGCAAAAATGCGGTACAGGTTAATGTATACCTTCTGCGTTTATAATGAAAAAAAAATAGAAGGCAATGGCTATTTCTATTTTGTTTTTTGCGTTTGTCAAATTTTGTGTTTATAACATGTTACAGATTCTCGATACAAAATATGCAATTTTTTCTTTTTATTACAAAAAAATTAAAATAGTGAATCCCTTAGCGATTCCGCTGTCATGTTTTAGGTGACGACCTTATAATTAACATACCTTGTTAGGGCAAACATGTTTTCTTCTACCTTACGCAAGTCTTCACGACAAATGCCTAAGCGTTTAGGTCTAGAACCCAACAGTTTTATATTTTTGTAACCAGCTTTTGACGAGGAACATCCTGTATATTCCAGTTACTTCTGTTTTTACTTTTTCGGAATTATTATTTTTTACTTGTTCTTTAATATACTAACAATTCGGAATAATTAACGAATTTACGCATAAATACCTTCAGTTCCATTATTGCTTCTTGCATTTTCTGGTAAATGATTGACTTCCTCGTATGCGATCCTTGTGATATTTGAGTCACTAACGGTTATTTCTTCTAGGTTAGGCAGAAACCTCAACGAATTTATAGTAAAATTTGATAATGCACAGCGACTAAATTTTAAAACTTTAATTAATTCTTCAACTGGACCGTATGCGTGTAAAGTATCGTTTATTTTATCTTTGAGCTATCCAATCGATATCATATTGGAACAAGCAATGTCCGTAAACGTATTCGGGTCGTAGAAACATGTTGCCGAACTGTGAACTATGCAATCTGTTATGTACGATGCAACTGAAATCAACACAATAACCAAAAGCATACAAGTCAAACTACAATTAATGTTTATATCGAAAATGTCAAGGTCGAATTTAAAAAGCAACAAACAGATAATGATATTTGCAAGAGAGAAAAATTTGAGTTTTTCTGTATAAAGTGATGTAATGAACGCTAATTTTAAATGCAAATTTGCCAGTAAATATACATTTATACATAAAACAACACAAAAAAAGCTAATGTTTATCTTCATGCTAAGTATGTGTTGTAACTTGTATGAATTAAAGTTTTGATTAATTCTTCAACTGAACCATATGAATTCAAAATGTCTTGTATTTCGCTTTTTACTTGCTCGGTAGAAGTCATAGTCAGGTAGGATCAGCAAGAGACTTCCTTAAATTTGTCTGCGTCTTAGTAACATTTCTGTGATGTGCATCCTGTCGTATACAATGCATTGAAAAACATTTCTTGTTTTATCTAAAAAATAAATATGTTAGTGAGTTTTATAAAAAAGAAACGAGAAATTGTCTCTTACTGTTTTTGAAAAAACCAGAAGTGTACAACGAGAGTGGATATGATGCCCATATCGCATGAAGATGATGTTGTCCGAATGCCTTTATTGGCATTCCACTCGAGTTGTAAATTTAAAAATATACGTTAAGATTAAAAAATATTTGAATATTTTGAGGTTAGATTTCTTTATTTTTCGTCAAAGTTTCCTGGTTGTCGGATTTATATCCACAAGTACGTGGAAATGAAAGAAAATCCATTCAGTATGTAGATATGGAATACAAGTATATATCCATATTGTTTACCGGAATTGCCTACTTTTCAATTTAGTAAAAAACAGGTGATTTACATGTAGAAAATTTTGCAGTGAAAACCACAGAAGTAAAGTCAATAACATTTGCCAATCAAAAACAGAAGAAAAAACAACCACAAACCGGTATAACAGAAATTAATCGATAATTAGGTAATTCTAAAGTGAAGAGCGCCGAAGAATCCGGTTTTTCTACCATCAGTGAGGCAATCTGAAAAGAATTCTCCAATATGCAAGTATGTTAGATCACCCAAACTCGATCTATTAACAAAACAACTAAGAAATGAACTTTGAATAGTGCGCCATGAATAATTTATTTTAATCATTGATCAACAACTACTTGATATTTTTAGTACAGAAAGCGCATGTGCGTTTAGATCACAAACGAATTATTCAATTTAATATTTGTTACAACTTCCACGGTTAATTGTTTTAGTGCCAGTTTGGATTTTGTCGAACATTAAATAAAAGGTAGAGATGCTTTACTTGGTTTTTTATAGAATACAGAACATTATCTATGTATGATATTTTTTAGATTTTAAAAAGATGTTTGTGTATTTAATCATTTTGGCAGTATTGTATGTGAGAGAAAGAAGTACCCAAGAATGTTATTATGACACGAAGAAAATTAAAGAGATTACTTGCTCTAATATGATGTCAGATGAACTAATACAACTCACAATAACTAATACCTTGCGTCCATATGGCCCAGTTGAAAAATTGATTGAAATTTTGAGTCTGCAACATTGTAAATTGCCAAACTTTATAATAAATTCATTGAAGTCTCGTTTACCTACATTAAAGGAGATAAACATTGCTGGTTCAAATATAAGTGAACTGTCGTATAATGAGGAAACAACAATTGCTAACGAAACAAAAGGTTTGCGCTTCAATTTTTTTTATTATAAATCGAACACAAATTATACCAAAGAAACTAATTTATGTTTGTTAAGTAATGATCTTTGGAATTTCTTCAAGATAAAGTATATCTTTCGACAATAAAAACAAAACCTCAAGTAGGACATCTGCTTTTCAAGCAAGCAGTGTAGGTTAGTGTGCCTTGATATTGTTTTAATGTTATTTTTCTAAAGGGTAAAGTGACGACACACTTGTCAATGTCATTTTTGAAAGATAGTTTCCATATCAACGTCATTTTAGCCTTGGGGGTACCTCGCAAAGTATATGTTTTGGACAACTTTCTTCTTGTCAATTCTTGCTTTCTTATTAAAGTAGTTTTATTTATATTGGAAGTACAGTTAATTTTGATATGATCTGGTCTCGGTGTTTTGAGAAATTCATATAACATTATGATTTGCAATCGTTGGCATATCCGAAACAATCAGCATTAAAACCCTGCAAGGGCCGAAATTTCCGGGCTCGGTCTCCCCCGGTCCGACTAGGAATCAACTTGACGTTGCCCGAAAAAACCCGGTAAGTTTTTGACAGGCCGGAAAAGTTCGAGAAGCCCGAACGGCCCCGACAGTCCCTGAAAGTCCAAACAGCCCGAGACCCCTGAACGACTCGAGAGGCCCGAACGACCCGACAGAGCCGGTGTATCCTTTAAAAACTGAGACCCGGTCTGACCAAGAGCCCCGACCCGTGCAGACTTCTACGATACAGTACAAAACGTTTTCATTTTGGTCTGTACAAAATTAACGCTCGTCTGACTCAGTAAGAGAAAGTCCTCGGTCTGGTGTAGTACGAAAATTCTCCTTTTCAGTTCAGTATCAAAACAATGCTCGGCCGGTTGAGTTTGAAAATAACGCTTGTCCAACTTTGTACGATAATCCTCCGTTCAGTACCACCGAGCACAAAAAGGACCTCGGTCCGGTCTGCTTTGGATAAGCTCGATGAGTCCCACAAGCCCGATAGGCTTACTTAATTACGACATAACACCGATAATTACCCAGACAATGTTTATGTTTTCTTTGTATATTGTCTCTATTTCAGTCAGTGCTTCCATTTCAACTACAGCAGTACAGTCTACTGCAACTATCACATCGAAAACTTACAAAAATGACTTGGATCCTTAATAATTGCAGTCCATTCTAACCTCAAGAGTTTACTACGCTACACAAAGCAATTTATTATTAATTTTAGTGCAGTAATAATCCTGCTATTTAGAACTTCAAATTGAGCCTGAGCATGAAGAGCAAAACTTACAACTAATCTTTATCGAACAGTTTTGAAACCTTAAACTGTAGATTACTGTTTAGTTTTAATAGCAGTTAATTTAAATGTAAATTACTTGTTTGGTGTTTAGACTCTTTTACAAGGTCAGTTTCCAACAAGGTTACCTGCGTTATTCATATTAATTGCTAAAACTTCAAAAATGGTTGCGATTTCAGTCGTATACGCCAGCGTTCGTATACAAAAATTCGCATACGAACAGTAATCATGCAAAGATCCGTATTCTCGAGTGTCGTGTGAGTATCAAAGTTGCTTATCGTATACGATTGAGTTACTTCGGACGTCTTCGCGATTCCACCAATAAAAAGCAAGGTTGCGTCTAAGATTTTCTATTTCCTGTGATGGCCCTATTTCCAAATTTGTGTACATTAGAAACCTCTAGTCAATCTTGAACACTTTTCAAACAAATTACTGTATGCAAAATAGTTGTATGAAGGATTATGCATCGTTAAGATTCCGCAGCGAACATTAGACAAGCTTCTTAAACTCTTAGGTTTATTTATAACTTTCCTACACCTACTTGTTTTACCTTAAAACAAACATATGTAAATTACCTATAAAATTACCATAATATTACTTCAAAACCATAAATTACGGTAATTTATATAAGTTAACATTGGCCACAGCAGTTATGCTACCTTATGTAATTTAATTTATAGATCAAAGTCATTATATCATATTCGTATAATGGAATAACTACATTTAATACACCTATTCTTTCATTTTCCTATTCCATTTCAATTAATCTTTAATTTTAATGTACGTAAATGCTTTTTACAAAGCTCACCTAACCAATAAAATGAGGTTATGATCACGTGTGTGACTGTAAAAAAGGTTAGATTTATTTTTATAACACAGTGAACAGTAAACCAATAAATAATTAATTCAGATCAGTGATCAACTTCTTTTATTAAACACAAAATAAGAACACACATTATAGCACCATTATCTTTTTATTAAAATCAAGACAACTAACTTCTTTTAAAATAAAGATTAATACAATAAAATGTATTATGTGTTGCCTAGTATACCTGTTAACCGTATTAACAACAGTTTGTCAACTAATAAATATGTATATTGCATTATTTCAACAAAAGGTACTTATGTGAGTATTATAATGTTTACATATTTCGCATCAGCTGAGTTATCTTAGGTGACACGCAAGCGCAAGTTACAGAAGCGTATACGAATTTGCGTTTCGTGTACTTTTTCACCGCACCTTGTCGTTCGCACACATATCATGCGAATATTTTCGTATGCGACCGTTCGAGAATACACTTTAGTAAATTTCATGAGAAATTCGTATACGAAATTTTATCGTATAACTCGAGAATCGGCTACCATGACTACAACAAACATGCAAAAACTAAAGGTTTATATTCCCGTTAACGATTTTATAAGTTCCCGTACAACGGTTACTAATTACAGCTATTTTTCCTGACAACAGGCAAAACAAAAACAAACATTCAAAACTACAAGTTTTATAAAGTTGATATTTTAAAAACCGCAAATTCTTTTGATAAAGTAAGTAAATACATTGCAAACTGGCAGTTTATCCTTAATAAAAAGCTTGAATTTCGCATACTTACCGTTTATGTCATGAAATTTTAGATGAAAAATATTAGAAATTTGGTAGTCGCAAAGCAATTCTTAATTATTGTTTACTCTGTATACAGGAACTAATATTTTAAATCAAAACCAACTAAAGTTTAGAAACAGGATTTTAAAACACGTCAAAGAAGTCTGCTATTTTGTGCAACTGGCAGCATTCCGGTTTACCTCTTAATCAGCATATTACAGAAAGAACTAGAGAAATCAACAAAGCCTTGTCGTCTGTAGAATATAATTTTTAAATGCACTGAACTAAGGAAGATTTAGTATTTATTGTAAACTAAATTAGAATTATATCAATTCAGTTACAACAGTAAAATCAAATGAGCTTTTAGGATTGAAACTGTTAGGTTGTTGATGCTAAATGTAACATATGCAGAGACCAGTATCCCAGGGACTGCAGTACTGTGTAAAATAAGTTAGCCCGTTTTGATTTTTGTTTAAAATATCATTCATACAAACATATTTGAGAATTGTGTTATCTTTTGCACCTGAATTTTCTTTGAATTTTAATGCAATTTTCTGTCTACATCTTATTTAGTCTCTTGTGAACAACATTTTTGTAGAAACATGGATGACCGAGCTTCCTGGCATCTTGAAACTATGAAAAAATGGATTGCTGACCATGATTATCTTACAATTGTAAATAATGTAGACATACAGTGTACTGCTTGTTCTATAACATTAAAATCTGCTCGAAAAACAAATGTACAACGGCATCTGCAGTCACGAGGACACTTAAATAAGGTATCTTCTGATCCTCTGGAAACCTTCCATGAAGACCTTTGTAAAGCATTCTTAGCTGCCAACATTTCGTTAACAAAACTCCACAATCCAAACTTGAAAAGCTTTCTTGAAACATATACGCAAAGACATATATTGGATGAATCGACTTTACGTCGAGTATATGTGCCCCAATGCTATTCTAAAATAATGAATGAAATTAGGATTAAGTTATCCAATGAATACCTATGGGTAAGTACTGAAGAAATGGTAGATATCATGGGGCGTTACGTTGTAAATGTACTTGTCGGTATTCTAGATCCGACTGCCTCACACAAACCATATTTAATAGCAAGCAAGATAATCCAAGAAGTAGAACCCAAAGTAATAAGTAGTGTTGTCAGAGAGAGTATCGATACCATCTTGCAACCCGAGGACCAAAGTCGCGAAAGAGTGCTGCTACTTATAACAGACTCTGCAGCATATATGCTGGAAGTTGGGAAACTACTGAAACCATTATATCC
>VTPC01002847.1:20997-62834 GCA_011009095.1 Ignelater luminosus | reverse complement strand
TTCATTTTAACCTAAAAAATATGCATTTGTTTAAGCAAATTATTTCTGTGTAAAAGAGTTATTGATACTCAATATTCAATATCAATCATCTCAATTTCAACGAGAATAACAATTACGCTTTTGAATTTAACATGAAGTATAGGTTATATAGTAGTTTTGAGGAAAAAGTATTAGGATCTGATCTAAAATTGAAAACATGTCGCTAATAGAGTGTCCGTTTCTGGTTTACACACAACAACGTATTATAAGTCTTTTTCTATGATGTAATTAATGTTGATGAGCGTATATTTTTAAAGAATTTGTTAAATGAACAGGAAACAAGGTACGATATGTTACAAACAACGTTTTGTTTAGTTGCCATATCGTTCCAATTCTCTAAAAATAAATGTACCCCTTGAACAACCTTCAGCAAGAATTAAAACTTTTGGCTTTTCTGAACGTTTAAAAATTGCTGGTTTAAGCTTCACTTTGTGCAGTTGAAAAATAGTTCACGACCAAAACTTGCTCAAAACGTTACCTACAGTTCCTGGAATTAAACTTATCATAACATAAACAGTATTTATAAAATATGCAATAATAAATATGAGTTACTGAAATTCTTTAATAAAACCAAATAAATCAAAAACTCTACTTTAGATTTCAAAGGATGCAAACATAAAAATTGTAAAACACAAAGAACTCTAAGCCATATCAAGAGAAGGAGATTTAGAAGTCGGACTTTATTACGAAACAAAAGAGATAATGCAATTGAACATGAAAGAAATTTTTCCATAG
Source organism: Ignelater luminosus (assembly GCA_011009095.1). NCBI lineage: Eukaryota > Metazoa > Arthropoda > Insecta > Coleoptera > Elateridae > Ignelater > Ignelater luminosus. Next base: position 62,060 of record VTPC01002847.1, on the reverse strand, counting down.
AAACAAACGAATGAGAAGAAACAATAAATCCCACTATTGAAATAAAGCCTATTTCTTTTTGTTTATGGGAAATGATAATATAAAATATCTTTTATAACAAAATCAGTTTTTTGTTTATAAAAACATCTATTTATAGCGATCGGTTGTTATTTCTAAAGAAATTCTTACAAAAGCAAAGGAAGAATGTAAAAGATAAGACAGCTTTATTTTATACCTTACTGTCATTGTTAGTTTAGGTAAATAAAAAGTGAAAGTTGTATAAAGATATATTTGTGGGCGTAAAGAAAATCGATAAACAAATAAAAAATGTCCAACATAACTAAAACATATTTCTAATCAAATTGAACTTAAGTGGAAAAAAGGTACTTAACTCTTTACTCTAACAGGAAGATATTGAAATTCAAAAGGCATTTGTTAAATTATAGGATTTACAATAAATTACAATAAAGAATCTTTGAAGATCTTGAATTTTTTCATCTTACTAGAACAAATGCAGTACTGCTGTCTTAGTAACTTACTTAAACGTTTTTCTTTTTATAGTTGTTTACCAAGGAGGAGACCTTCCCAACAAATTGTTTAAAATTTAATGTTATTTTCTCGGAAACTTCTGGAAAGTAATATATTAAGAGTGCGTGTGCTACCTTAGTTTACATCTTTATGATCTACCCTGTGTGAACTTTATAGTTATACTGGGTGATATAAGTCTTTATTTGAAAGCACGTTTATAGCTGAAACGACATTTTCATTTAATAATTTATGTTGTTTACATTTGATATGAAAGAAAAACAAAATAATTACTGAGAAATAGAAGATTCTAGTGTATCTTACAATTTTCATTTTAGATCTTATTGTATATTTAGTGTTGGTTTCGAGACGAATGAGAACACGCAAGTGTTGTGGAAATACTGCTATCCCAAGAGTATAATATTCTTACTTACGCGGTACAAACGGAATGTAAAATATTAATACTGATACAAGTTGGAAATTATAGGAACGATTATTGTGGGAATGTGGGACGATCAGTAAGTGCGTGACATAATTTGTAAACAAAAGGTAATTGTCTCAATGATCTTTATAGTTTTCGGGTACGTATTTTAATATTGGCTATAAAAACCAGAACAACTTTTGTAGAGGTTTTAAAGTACAAAAAGGTTTACTTAATGCTATATTTTTAATGGAATGGAAAATTGATGCTTGTAAAAACGCCATTAACTTTCTTGTCTTTGGTACGCCTTGCTTTTAAAAAGCAGTAACTCCGAGATTTTCATTTTGATTTCTTTTTAATTAAAAGTAAACTAAATCTAAAAGATTTTTTTAATTTTATAAAAAGACATAAAGAACGATTAGTTTTGAACACATCTGAACCCATTGTTTAAAAAAAAAATTAATTCAGATGTTGGTCGCGCTTCCGTGAAATGCTTGACACGTTAAAGATCGCTATTGGAGCTTGGAATACCTATAGCTAGACAAAATTCTAGTGTAGTTTAGTGTGCCTTGATATTGTTTTATTAAATGTCATTTTTCTAATAGGTAGAGTGGCGTCACACTTGTCAAACAAGAGAAACAAAAATATACGTTAGCCCTCTGCTCACGGTGGCTAACTTTCTATTTAAATAATTTTAGTCATTTTCTTGTTAGGTTAATGTTACTAACAGTATCGGTTTATCAAACAAGATATTCCTACAGACTTTTGGAGAAGGTTTTAAAAGACAGATCGTCTATTTCGAACAGAAAGTCTTACATGGCTTGGCTTCAAGAAATAATACAAAAACAATTCTATTGGTATACATGAATTGACAAAATAGACCAAATGCAGCACAAAAAAGTCAAATCTATGTTAAGGTTAAAAATTATCAATTATTCAGACCGCTACACAACTTACAAAATGTGCTGCTGGGGAGTAGCAACTAATAAAAATCACAAACCAACTCAACTGTATCAACTATGCCGTATTTTCAACTAGATAAAACCTACACCACTTTGATCATTTTCAGAATCTATTAAACAGACTGTTAAAAGTATTCTAGGTACATCTGTTATATGATATTCAAAAGAAGATTCTTTGATTTAAGCCTTGCCCAACCCAAGGACGTCTTAAGATATTTGCCTCCTGTTTGCGATACTTTTGCCGCCCCTCGGTAAAAATACTAACAAATCTGTAAAGCACAGGGTGTTCTAATTTTGATGTATTTATGGGGTATTTCGGTTATTATTAAAGATAGAGCTATAAACCTTGCACTGTACTTTGAGATTTTTTTCTAGGGTGAGTTCATTGGTGAAAATGAAATTTGGTATTGGCATTCTTCTCTTGTCGAAATAATAAAAACGGTTATTATAAATTTAATGTGTGGGATTATTACTAATGAATACAACATATTTAACAAATTTTAGTTATCTGTAATTTTTAAGTTTGAGGGTAATTTTAGATTTTTTTTAAATGTAAGCTAGTAGATCATAAAAACAAAAATTGCGACGGTATGCGTAAAGAATCATTCCTAAGATGGGACACAAGCACATAGAACAGCTGGAGTGCATGCATATTTGGTAGATAACTTTAGGTACAAAAGATAAAAATCTAAAAACTCAGATCTGGTACGGTGTATTGGTTACATACTAATTCAATCTTGGTGCAGTGTTCCAAGACGTTACAACCAAACTTCAAAATCAAACTAACCAAAAGTCAAAGACTGGCTTGTGTGAAAACAACAGACGCCACGAAAACGACTCTTGCAGTGACTATGAGAATCTTGCTGGAACTTCTCTCGTTAGACTTTATAATACGAAAAGATGCGAGATCTCTGCATAAAATCCAGAATATAAGCAATCTGAAACGGCAGATTTAGGTTATTGCTGAATCTGCACAAGGTAGTCTTGTTTTTGACATCAAATCACATTCCGCTGTTTCAGCAATAGTTTCCGGTAACCATTTACAGAGTGATATCTGCTTCCGACAGCAGGAATCTTTGGCGTAAAACCAAATATGGAACTCTGGTTCTTTCTAGAAAAATGTGCCGCAGTTTTCCAGGCAGATGTCTATGTAATACTAAAATTCCTAGATGAAAACCTAAAAAGAAAGTTTGTGAACAAACATATTTACGTATTCACAAACAATCGAGTGGTACTAAAAGTTCTTCATGGAGTCAAACTGACGACGAAACGTGTAATGAAATGCGTTAGCATATTGTGTGTACTGGCAGACAGTAATATAGTCTAACTGGTTTGGTTACTAAGACATAGTGGTCATGAAAACAACGAACAAGTCGATTGTTTAGCGAAAGTGGTATGAGGAAACCTATTTGTTGAACAAAAGTCAGCTGTAGGATACCTAAGCGTCTTCTTAAAAATGATTCAAACACATGAATCAAAAAGCAACAAAGTCGAGTCTGGGCTGATTATCTCAAAAGTAGTCTTTAAATAAACCGTCAAAAGAAAACAGCTAAAGACCATAGTAGGATTATTCACAGGCCATCTTCCTGTGAGAAGCATTTTTATAATATAAAACTGTTAATGATGATTTAGACGGCAGATTATGTGGAGAAGATGCTGAAACCATAGAACATGCCTTATGCCACTGCGAGACTACATGCATTGGATAGGATAGAATCAAAAGATTTTAGTCTTCCTCGACAAAGAACCATTGTCGTCTCCTTGTGGACACCGAGTTGCTTGTGTGGAGTTCTTGCTTCTTTGTGCAGTGTATCTGGTTGCTGCTGCAGTTTCTAATGTCAATAATAATAATAATTATTATTATTATAATCACTATATAAAGAAAGATATCGTGGTGACTTTTAACCAATTGGTTTATTCAGATCATTCTTCACGTCTATGTTCGTTGTTGATCCTTCCATCCGTGGATGCTACCTTTAAACTCAAATTTACTAACAATCTGAATCTATTTTGCTTTTCAAATATGGGCAGCACGGAAGGCTGGCGATGCTGTTTCTCATATACCGCCGCCCGCGTGTCTTGGACCTCTTGCAGACAAATATTTGGAAAAAGAAATAATCTTAGTATTGTAAGCCAAATAGTAATATGTCTATTTAGTCTAGTGTTTGGTAAGTGTTGTCGGTAGCCTTTCGCTCTTAAAAAATGTCTTGGAATTTTTGTCTTTTCCTTCATTTCTTAATGTAAACATTTAGTCAATAGTGAATTTTCTACTACAGAATCCACACTGTCTCAATCTATTACAGTACCATCAGGTAAAATGTTATGTGTTTATATAGTGAAGATAATATCTAATATGACGGAATTTAATTGATTAACTTGCAATATCACTGATACCCGACAGCAACAACTTCAGAAAATGTTTAAAATTAGATAACTATTATCTAATGTTATCTGATGCAAGATCTTATGATGTTTACGTTTGTGTATATTCTTGCTTTGACTTCTTTTGATACAATTCTCTTTTTGCTTTGCCGGTCTAATTTGGTTTTCCTAAGAATTCTCAATAATGATTCCAAAATAACTCATTTCAAATGGTGTTAAGGACAAAAACCTGTTTTTCTAGCTTTCAAAACGCATTTAAAACAGGCTTACACGGCAGCAACATTCTTGACTACTTAATCAAAAGCCGCCTAGAAACTCAACAGAACAAATTCTGAATCTAAGTGTAAGTGAGAAGTCCAAACCATAACAAAGTTATACACTAACTACTGCAACTTGAAAAACACCTCTACGATAAGAATAAAAGCAATTAAAATAGTATTAAAGATGAAACGGTCTGGTTGCATATTGTGCAAAACTCTGAATTAATGAGATTCCATTTTTGAAACCGCGAAATATTTCCCAACATTGTGCTGTATTTTGTTTTACGTACAGGACTATCATGGATGTAACAAATAGTTTTGAAGGTTAAAATATGTCACCTTTGGTTGCAGTATACTGAACTTAGTATCACATTCCACGAGGAGGAAAAACAGCTTGTCATGAAGAATGAAAGAATGAAAGATGCCTATTTGATTTGTTTGATTTACAAATATATTGAACCCGGTTGCATATTTGTATTGAGCGTACAAGTTTTTATTGTTTACACCAGAATGCTCTTATTGCTTTTATGTAGAAAAAGCTTAAGTTTATTTTTACAATGTTTATCTGTTAAGCTGGAATTACATACCTAATACTACTGGTCAGAATTCAAGTTTCAAGATTCTAAATTAAAATAACTAATTAATTTTCCTCGATACTTATAAAATCAATAGTTTTGAAAAGGAAAGATTATTGTTGATATAAAAAGATTTTTATGAACTGTATAGATAAATTATTTGATAGCATGGTAAAATTTTAAATTATCGAACTATTCAATAGCAAAGAAGCAAAATTAATTAAGGTTTATTATGTTGGTTTTAGCTAAATTAAACTTTTTCAGAAAAACCTTAATAAGATTAGTTTTATAAAAGAAAAATAAATAAAAAAGTTCTTGTTTATATGGGAGTGATTTTATTTCCTCAAAACAAGAGGTATTTTCTTCAAGATTGTAATGGCATAGGATTTGATGACAAACTGTAAAATTACCAATTATCATAAGTAACATCCCAATTGCATGTCTAAGTTACCGAAAATTATAGGATATTTGGTCAGACTATTTCACAAAGACAATTTGTGACAAAATACTTCCAAACAAAAAATCATTTAAAAACCTCAAGAAGGGAAAAAGTCATTAAATTTGACTGTTGTATGGCAGTTGCTGTCAGCAAAACTGACGATAATCTGCGCTAGTGCAATACGCCTACGATTCAAAAATTCAAGCTTTATTATTATTATTTTTTATTATCTTAGAATAAAATGCATCATAAATATAACAAAAACGATCTGCCTTTGTTTTATAGATTCAGAAGGAAGGGAGATGGAAATTCAGGTCCACATTTTGATTTTAGAGTGCTTATTTTCATAAAAATCACTGAAATTCAAGGCCGCTTTGGTGTGAAAGTTTAAAAGTTTGTGATACTATTTCACACAAATGCTATAACTGTTTATACGTTCTTGGAAATTCTGTTTGAAAAGCACTTATAAGTCTTAAAGTTGTATATATAAAATTACGCCCAGGGGCATTTCAAACTAAACTTTGATGTGAAAATGGAATTTACTGAAAATGATCGTTATTACATCTAAAATGTTCTCTCCTTGAGAGTGCCAGACGTTTCATTTTAATTATAATTTGCTATTTTCGATTTACTCGTAGAATTTCTATTCTGTATTACATTTATTTATGATGAAATATTGCTTCAAGAGTCTGAATAAATTAGAATTTAGTTTTAACCGATCAATTTATTATTAGGGTTTTATGTTTTGACCATCGTTGCACAACATCTAGAAAACGTGAACTATTGTTTCTGTCCATGTAAATCAAAGCTGTTATGTAGTAACATAATCAAAACAAAAGATTTATAAATGTTGCGCAAGCACTGCAGATGTAAATTTACATGACATTAACTTACCCATAGTTGTAGCCAGGAATTGTAAAAATAGTTGACAGCCTGTTACGAATACGCTTGGGAAAAGTAAAATAAACATACATTTGCGTGTGAACTGATAAAATCGTAACAGTTTTAATGCTGCTGATAATATACCTATTTGCATATAAAGCTGACAATAGCTATACATTTTATTGTATTCTACAAATTTGTGGTAGAAACAAAGTCAATGTAAAGGACATTTTTTGCATATAATTTTGCGTTGTATTGGAAATTTAGAAATTTGCTGCCCTTAAGCCATTAGTCTTTGTTGTTCTAATTTAAGATCTTTGCTGTAATAGCTCAGCGATGTTACGTAATTTATCTGCAAACTATTTTGATGATATTCTGTGGGTTAAACACAATTTGTTTTTAGAGTTCGACACTTAAATTATCTGTCTCAAATTTTTCAATTGCCAGATTTGACAATTTGTCTCTAGAAGGACACAAAAAAGCTGCAGTCTCGGTTACACAGAGAATGAAAACGTAGTGTCCATGTACAATTATTCTATTTGGGGTAACCAATTACAAGAGAAGAAAAATAAGAAAGAGAAAGCAATCAGATAGGATTTGTGCAATTTGGGAAATAATCCGAACTGGATAAAATTCGAGCAGGTAGGAAAGTGCAAAAGAAAATACAAATACTTTAGAACGTAATCTGTACAATTTGGAAGAAACCAAAACCTAAACGAAATCTGAGAATTCTAGCAGCCAAAAGTGGACAATATAAATGAAGAGTTTTTCTAAGAAATAATGTAGTTAGCCAGGATTGTCACTGTATTAACTTTTGAACCAATATTACCATACATCAAAGGCCTTTACGATCAAAATTAATTATTTTGGAATCAGAACTACGTACTCGGGTGTCATTTTGTATGGTCTGAAGACTCATACCAATTGTTTCAAAAAATTACATGAAGATGTCTTGAATTTTTCGAATCAGGACTTTTACTGAAGTTGTTACGGTATCAGTTTTTGAAAACATTTTCCGGAACTTAAGGTTTGGAGTTCTACTACCATTGATTGCTTTTTTACTTCTTAATTAATTCTTTGGTTGCAGATAGGTTTGAAGATCCAAAGATTCGTATGTCCAATAATACTGTACAAGGTTGCCGGTTATTACAACTATCATAATTATAAAATATAAACAAACAATTATCATGTTTTGTTTGTTTTGTTTTTTGTTAGTCTAGTATTTTGTTTTTACTTACTTTTACAATTACGTAGGATTATCCAGTAAAATTATAGTAGCTTCAGAAAGTTTATTGGAATAGTTTCAAAACAATCTTATTAAAACATAAAGTTCATAACTAGTCGGAGCTTCAGGGGTACCAAAACAACTTAAACCAGAGTGTCTTAAAATCATGACATACCTTTAAAGCATAGTTTAGGGGGCTGCTTATATAGCCAAGTTAGTAGACATTATTATGAGATATTTACATTCGAACCTGACAAATATTAGTAAATGTGCCAAGAAATAAGCATAGTAATATAAATAAGTTGAATTGTTAAATTCAACATACACCCACAGAAAACAGTTTTTGGTGATCGTCATCTGTTAGTCAAGCAAATTAAGTTGATATTGTTATCCCCAAGTGAACCCTCTCGTGTTTGAAGCAATAATCGACCTTCTAATTGTCGGCTGTTTATTAAATTAAAGTGCTTTTGCTACCAAGCCTTGACATGAAGTAAGATGGGAATTCATACAACTTAACAATAAATTACACTGCTGTCATGTAGGCATCTTATTCCGGGTAACGAATTTAAATCTACATTGTCTGCGCAATTATGTAGGCGGAATTTCTGCAACTCTAAAAAATAACAAACGGAATAATGTGCGCTGTTCACAGTAATAACAACAGTTGCAGATGTTGGAGTCTTTCTTGTATTAATTTCAGTAATGAATTACATTGAATTAATACATCAAAAATGTTTCTCCAACGATTGATTTATAGAAAACAAAATGAAAATTATAATAATGCTGTTATTATTATATTTTATCTTACGACAAGAATTTGATTTATTGCGATAAATGGATAAAGATAGTCTTATCTTCCTCTGTTAATAGTTACGTAAGCAAGTTATTTATAAGTTAATTATACTTGCGAAAAATAGACTGTAACAGATACTACCTACTGTTTATACGGTTAGTGGGAATTATCAGTTTTAGGTTCCCAAATATAATAATAAAAGTTCCAGACTATTGTCCAGGATATTCAATAACATTGCTATATATAGGAATATTGACAATACGATCTGTACATTGTACGTATTGTTAGATGGACCCTATGAAAACAAAACAAACAGAGAGAGCAATAAGACTTACATCTTAAATATATGTAGCTATTATTCAATCTTATATTATTTTAACATGATAGCTTACGCAGTGTAGAAAAAAATACGCATATTCTGAGTTTTTGTTACCGCGAGAAATTTCCAATAAAAACCTCATTGTAGGTTGAATTTAAATTTTAAAAACTTTTGTTCATAGCACATAAGCATCTTGTCACGTAAATATAATCAGCAAAGAGGCCTTAACTCAAGAAATAAACAAAATTAAGTTTATGATACCACTGCGTTTTTTGCACTGAAATTTAGCTGTGTGTCAAGCAAGAAGCCCTAACTTTGAAAATAAGTAATACTGACTAACTTTTAAAGTGCCCTATCCTATACAGGCGTGAAGATAGCAGAACGTGTATGGTTTCCAGTCATGGCCGTTTTGCTTTGCAGGGCAGTATAAGTATCTGACAATTTAAAGAGCCGTAAATTAAATACTGCTAAAGAAACAAGGTGTCTTTGGAATTACTCAAAATTTTTATTTGAGATCCCTTTAGGTGCATCCAAGTCACCTCCGTGGTTACCTACCGCTAATTGTCTGTCCATAGATAGCATAACCCAATACTGATACACCATATATTTTTCTTACTAGTAGATGATCTTTTTCTTAAAGGAAATGTTAGTTGATAACAATAAAATGTGCCAATAAATAGCCAAAGACCCTAATCTAAAGAAATCCACATTACCAAATTTAGATTTTCAATTGCTTTCAAATGAACCATCCCACACTGTAAAAAGTTCTTTATACTGAGACGTAAAGAATGATATCATGGAACTCTCAATGTGCAAAAGATTGGTGTTTTACCTTTACTCAGAACAATAACCGCATTCAGTTATTATTAGAGGGCTACGTAAATTATTATTTCCAGAAAATAAAATTTATCAAAATTCTTGATACCATTCTTAAGTTCTGGTTTTAGAATATGCATGTCGAAGAAACTCTATTTACTATAGACCACATAGTGGTTTATATGAATCAAGTAAATAAGTTATCGTTAGTTTAATACCAAGTACAAACCTTGGAAGATAGAGGCACGTAGATAAAACCTAAGCAAAAACTCTAAATGACTCTAGCTTCTTTAGTAGAAGCAAGCTAATAAGAATAAGAAGAAATATTTAGTTGCGCAGACAGTCTTATTAAAGACCGAATGAATGGCGCAAAGTAGTTTTCCAATCGCGATCTATTCAAAAAACCGATGCTATTTGATTTTTCACAATGCTGATTTTTTAACAAAAAGTGATAATAGATACAATTTACTTAAATAGGTTTCTTTACCTAGATATGGCCTTAACCTCCTTTTCCTCATGATCCTCCAAAACTTTGATCTTTATGGCTAGTTAAAAAACATAAATAAGAGTTATTTTTTGATGTACAGTAGAGGACCAAAACCAATTTTGTTTGGTATTGGATACAGGCATCACGTAGAGATGAACGATCAATATTCTGAAGGGATAGGTAAGTCAAGCAATGCGTTTCAAAAAGAATCTTGATCAAAACAGGCCGCTTAAATTAAAGACAGCCAAGACCAAAGATTTAGATCCGTAATTTTTCCTTTAAAACTTAAGACCAGACAGAAATTGCGGTTGACAATCACCAGTTCACTATAGTTTTAACTTTAGATTAACGAAAGTAAGTATATTGTTCATTATAAATGGTAGGCGATATTAACACTCTAAATACTAAAGTATATTTATTGTATGGTGGTACAATAAGTCTATTTTTGTTGGCTTTGTTTGGCTTGAGTTTATCAAATTCTAATTTTGCCTGGTGTAACTTGAATGCGACAATAACAAGGATGGAATTTAGCCAAGATTGTTCTCTGTTTTCCCTTAGGCTACTTCTCTCCTAAAGTTACTAACAGAAAGGTGAGTATTTCATCTTAATACAATAAGTAATGATAAAAGACTATAGAGTTGAACATATCAATGTTGAACTGTAAATGGCATAGAAAAGACCTGGTTCTTAAATTCATCACTAGGCAAAGTTTTGAATGATTCAAGAATCTCACTATACACTTTAGCAACATTGGGTATATGAAAAGGTACGTTCGTAGAAAATTGTGTTATGTTGCGGTCAAGTCAGCACACCCCTATGTCTCAAATTAAAGTTATGCGCATCAGTTCTGAAACGTATTTTATTGTACAGGTAGGAAAGCTGCAATCCGGTTATTATCTTATGGTACAACACTGCAATTTGCAGAAATTTGCTGTCTCTCATAATTGAACTCTCTTCTGTCCTGTGATGTATTCACATCCAAACACACCAACATATGTGGGTAGAAAACTATGACAACACAAAAGGCTGGCATTGCATAATTTTTGTACTTATGTTCAAGTACATATTTACTATGAGGATAAAGTAATCTTAGATTGAGATACGTTTTTTGAATTTAGTTAGAGATTTGTTTTTTGAATCTGAGAGTTTTATAAAATACAATCCAAGATGTGTTGCATCAGTGGAACTACCACTTTAATTTTATATCTGGCAAGGGTATATTATTAACAAATTTACCAAAAACTACGACACATGCTTTAATTAGGATTCAAGAATAAAGTATGTTCACGAGAAAATTGATATCATTCATATGAAATGTAATGTAACTGATTGTAAGCATCGTTGAAGTGCTCTCCACATAATTATACAACCCGCTGATGTAAATGGTAAGCAATAGAGGACTAAGAAGAAAAGCTTGCGGTACCAAATAGAAATCACTTTAACGTTGTGGGACATTCATAACACAAATCCTCAAAATAAAATGTGAAAGTTATGAAATGGGATTTCTCAACGAAGATCTGCAATATCTGACCAAACTAGCTTAGACCCCAAAGGATTCGATTAGGTTAGGTCAAATAAGCGTTTTTCCTGAGTTCAAAGCTTGCAAAGTGAATTACATGATCTTTTTACATTGTTTCTAGGTTTTTCACTCGTGAACAGCAAAGTGCTTTATTTTGCTGTCTGCAGCAAAGTTGTAGTTCAAGTCAAAAGAAATGACTCTGCTAACACGTCAATTCAAAATACTTACATCTTGGTAGGTTTGAAAAATGATTTCAATGTGCATTGTTACGACGTGGAAGACGACAAGAGTTTCCTGTGACCAAGTGCACAGCATTGGGAGACCGGAAATAAAAATGCTGTCTTTAGGTACCAGCAGACTATCTATTTGGTCACATACGATCAAATTCTGATTTATGGACGTCCGTCGGTAAGGGATTGCATATTTCAAAGATATCGAAATGGCACCAAGGTTTCATTCTACTTAGGAATATATTTGCAGTACCATCGAGACGAATTGTTCATGTTTCTAAATTTCTCTAGAAGTCACGGAAGATAAATTCAGATTCCATTGTAAAAATTTCTTTCTCGATAACGGAAAAGGAGACTGAGACCAAACCAAACGCTTTTTGGTAAAAAACAAAAGACAGTCACCAATTCGAGTCATTTTGGGAAAATGGTAAAAAATAACAAACATTCGAATGTGTCAGATAGAAGACTCTAAACGAGATTGGTGTAAATCTAGTTCAGTTTTTTTGTGCTTCTTAGACACAGATGTGTTTTCCGGCATATTTCTGGAACGAACCGTTTTATCGAGATTGAACATTTTCTTGTTGTATTAGAAGAGCTCCGAGATCTTCGATTATTTTTTCTTTAAAACATTTTGAAAAATGAATTTCATTATTCATCAAATACTTTGAAGTATCAGCTATAACAGAATTTTTCCCTTTTGTCTTTAGTTAAACAAAAATAGAAAATAAAACAAAAAATATTATATTTATTAATTCGTTAATTGATCGCTTGAGCATCGACACGGCAGTGCTTTTACATATTTTAGTTACTTTCAGAATTGCCAAGTTATTTGATTTAATCTATGCCATACGTAAAGTCACCAGATAAAAAGAATTGGTCCTTACAAAAAACTTTTTTGACTGTACCCCGAAAACTTGACCGTTTCAAAACAATTGAAGGTAACGTGATAAAATAACGTCTACTAATAGCAACTGACGTCTTGAACACTAATCCGAAGAAATCGCAAGAATTGATCGTCTACGAGTTACGGATAAGATACCTCGAAACAATGTAACTTACATTACGGGTTTTGAGCTCAGAAAGGAATGTTGTAGACTGTATTTGAAAAATAGTTGTAACGCTTTATGTAGAATTTGTCTTAGAACTTCTTCTCTCGTTCCTTGTAAGCCCTCTTACGTTCGGTAGAACTGATTTCGGTGTCTTCCGATTCTCAGATGCTTCTTTCTTGTTGAAACATTTTGGGTAGGCTTGTTGGGCTTTTTTGGCAAACAATTGGACATTATGAAATTTTATTGGAAATCTTCCCCTTTATCACTATTATTCAGTCACTATATACAGTTTATCACAAATATTTTTATATAAAATAGGTAGATCTCGGCTAGACAAATTAAATAACACCTCAAAGTTATATATTCTCGGTTTTCGTTCAGAATATTTCTGTTGTACTGTGTAATTGAAAAGTATGGTTTGATGCTTGAGATTTGGGAGAGGGCCAAATGGTGGACTGTAGCAGATGGCCTGATAAAACTCAAAGGTTAGTTAGAAAACATTTTGTGCTTCGCGCTCATTATTAATTTTACTGAAAGTCAGTTGTTTTCCTCAATTTTTATTATTAATCATCTGAACTACTATATCTAGCAAAGATAAGTAACGCAAAAACTAAAATTGCAGAATACACTCCTCTATGTGTAGACTTGTAAAACATTGAGTTCAGCAGTATCTTGAGAATTTTACTCATTTTATATTTTTTTTCTTAAATAATCATTTTAAACTCTAAACACGAAGAAAGTTCAAATAGAATTTCCACCTTCAATAAAATTACGATATTCTTATTCTTTTCAAGAGTAGGCGGCGCGGCATAAACGTCGGCGCAATTCTCAGATCTAAGTTCAAAATCGAATGGGAAATTGTCTTCCGAAAGTGTTTAATTGTTGGTTGCGGAATTAAATTACTGACTAAGCATGCGTTGAATTCTGTAAAGTAATTTTGTTTACAGTTAAACACTGCAAATAGCTTTAAAGATGTGCACATTAGAATAGAAAGTCGTTTAGAAATCAATGATGCTCACTTTAAGTTGTTTTAGGGCGGGCGTTCAGATTTCTTTAATTTGACATTTAATTTATAATTTTGACTTTTAATTTTCATATTCAAACTTCTGAATTAATTCATGGCTAACCGCAAGGTTCCTTTTAATTAATTGCACAGTATGAGAGAATAATCAATAAATCAACATTGTATACGTAGAACGTTTTGGTTGACAAGAAGAATGAGATATTTGCTTTCTTATTTAAATAATCTAGTACGTCATGAGAAGTGGTTTACGTCTTTATACCCTTACATTAGCCAGTGTAATAAAATAAAATAAATTTTGAGTTAAACATACCGAAAGAAGATAAAGACGCAAATGGAATAACAACTACTCTTAACAGTTGGAAGCTGCAATTTATATGTATGACAGAGAAAAAGCAGCAGTAAAATTCAGCGTGAAGAACCGTAAAACCGTTCATCGCCCACAATATGCAGATGCGAATGTGAACTATGCATACACAAAATCAGTATCGATTATACCTAGTAAGTACCTAAAACCCACCTGTAGTATGCATAGTATGTAAATCAATGATAAATAGATTTAACCATACGCAGGGTTATTTCCATTCTATCAAAAAATTATTAGTGTAAAGGAAAATTAAAAAAAAATTTATAGTTGGTTCATCTCTCATCCAACTGACGTTCTCCAAGATAAGAAAACATGTAAAAGTTAGCATCTGATGATAATATTTCCAGAGTTTAGAAATCTAATGATGAGGAAATTTCTGAAGTTTCTGTTTAAACTAGATTTGATACCGACTCCAAATGTCTTTTTTTTTGTTTTTGAGGTTTCTGCTAATTTTGTTTTTCCATGGCTCGAAACAACATTTGGTTAAGATAATGATGTAATATGTATTCGGCTCTGATTTAAATAGTAATTTATGTAACATTGTTACATGTAATATAATTTTGATGAAAAAACAAATATGTTTGTGCAGGTTCATAAAAATAACATTAATGCTTTAAGACTTTGAGGACGCTCAGATGATTTTGATATTAAATAATAAAAATCTGAAATTCAATTATAAAATATTCTTTACTATAATAGTTTCTTCAGTCAAGCAGGAAAGGTTTTTTGATATTTTACAAATCTGTATACACGATCTTAAAATCTGAAAATTACAAGATAAAAATGTAAAAAGTGAGTTTACGATGATTAGCAAAAAGGGCAAAGGTGAGACCACAAAATGTCAAGTAAAATATTTTTTGTTGTAGAAATGAATAAAATATGAGAAGAATACCCATTATTTCCAATTTAATGAAAACGTCACTCACAGTTAATTCTAATTTTTGTTGTGAAACTATTACAGAGATTTAGTTAGTACTGAATTCCTTTTTGCTTCTGAGACAAAAAAAAACTAATGAAACGTCTTCTGCGGTTATTGCAATGATGCTTGAGTGCTATATCATTTTGAGACTTTTGGATTTTTTGAAATTTTATCAATTCTATTCCTTTACACATTTTTAGTAGTTTACACATTATGATAAAATACTTCCGCTGAATAAAAGAGGTGACTGTGCACATCTTCAAACTTCAAAGCAATGATTCTTTAAAAATGCGCTTTTAGAACCGGCCTTCTTGCAACAAAAGTATACTAAACTTCCTAAACTTCCTAAATCTCTTTTATTGTCAGCACGACCGACGTCTGGAACGCTAAGCATCCTTATTGAAGGATGAAACTGCCTTTGGCTAGAACACTGTGAACGAAATATACAAGGAAAATCCAGACTGAAAAAATTTTGAACCGACTAAATGGAAACAATAAATAAAGCACTGTTTGTACTCATTTTCATTTAATTCCTAGGATATAAACAAACCATTGCTGAACTGGATTTTTGCGGATATTAAAGGTAAAGTAAACATTTTATTTACACAGAGTTTAATTTGTAAAGGAACCCAGGGTAGGCTTTTGTGTAAAGTGAAAATTCGCATGAGAGAAATAAACTAACATCAAGAATAAAAAGCACCTCCACCGTCGTAGATGATGATGCTGCTGCGGAATTAGTACAGCGCAAATGTTTTCTACGCTATGCGATTTCGCTTCAAGCAAAAGAGATTATAAAATTGCTTTTATTCAAATTATGTTAATAGTACGTATCTAAAATTAAAATTAACTTTTTTATGCCAGAAGGCATATTTATGTTCTTATTATTCATTAGTTCTATCTACTCCAGCAGCCGGGATTCCTATTTTTGAAAGAAGAATTCTACATAAATTTTAATAAAGTTGCATTTACTTTTAGACACTAATTAAATAGGAAATAAATTATAAATAAGACTGCATCCTGTTAAAACTGATTTTCACATCAACACAAACGAAATCCATAATTAAGTAGTCGCTGCTGCAAGGAGAGGACCAAAAGAATATCTTGAAAATGGAATTTATTACTGGAATAAAACGTATTGGAATTGAAAGTTGATGAGGCAGTTTTCATTACGAAGATTTGCCGGTAAATCTCCCATCAAAATTCCACTCTTGAAATTGGAAACCCTACAGTGAATAAATACGTGACATATAATTCGTGATGCGAACTTAATTCTTAAGCTTTTATGTACATAGAATTAGATTTCGATTAGCACTAAGCTAAGCGCGGTGTCAGGTGCTAAATTCTTCGTAAATTTTGATTAGATTGCAAATCTTTCACGTTTGGTAACTAAATACATCGAACCATTTTATTTTATCCAGGCAAATTCTTTCAAACACTTAAAATATTTACGGCTGTAGTTTAACATCAAACGCTGTGGCAACTTTAGATGTACCCATAAAGTAAGAAGCATCAACAGAAATTTCCTTTCCGAAAGAATGCAGTTTGTTAGTGTTTCACATTGTATGTACTTTGATGTGGTAAAGGTGGTATTTGTGGGTTTTACTGAGTTTGTTAACAAATATCTAACTATAAATGTTTAATTAGTAGCGTTGGAGGTTATGTTGTTGTTTAAACCATTACATGCATTTACATAGTCAAGAATCTATTAGTATTTCCTTAAAAGAAGCAGTAATCTCTGTATTAGTAATACATAATAATAATTGAAGGAAAAAGTGAAATAAAATAGTCGTAGTGCATCGTATCAATTAATTTCAGTCTCTTCTTTTGCATTATTAGTTTGAGTTCTATGCTTTCTGTGGTTTGACTTACTTTGTTGCTTAAGATTACTCATCTTCCTTAACAATATAAACAGTTAAGTAAGTTTAGTTTGTAACACACTAACCGACCATTATTATAGATATCAATAAATTGATTAATTCATGTAAGGACTGTATCGTTAATTATGTGTACAACTTCACACCACCATAAATGGTAGGCTGTGACTTTTTCAATCAATTGTCAGATTGACATTTGTTACTTGATGTATAGACATTAAAGTTTGATAGTTAAATTTAAGTGTTTGTTAGTAAATTAAAAAATGAAAGGTTTATCAGCGGAGAAGCGAAGCTTAATTGTGTCCAGATACTGCAATGAAAAAGGTATGACAATGAGAAAGTTAACGAAAGAAGAAGGTGTTAGTGTTCATGCAGTCCAAAATGCAATTAATAGGTTAGGACAACATTTTACTTTGAATGATTTACCTGGACGCGGAAGGAAATCAGGTGCATCAAGTCCATATTTGGACAAGAAGATATGTAAAAAATTTACGACTAATAAGGAACTGTCTGTCCGTGATTGTGCAAAAAAATGTGGAACTTCGATCGGCATGATTCAACGAGCTAAGAAAAGAAATGGTTTTAAGACTTATAAAAAACAAAAACAACCAAAGCGTAGTTCAATTCAAGCATCTTCTGTGAAAAGTCGAGCTCGGAAGTTATACGAACAAGTTCTGTGCAAAAAAAATCAATGCATTATCATGGACGATGAAACGTACGTCAAACTCGATTACAAAACTCTACCGGGAGCTCAGTATTATACTGTAAAACAAGGAACGGAAGTGAGTAATGCAGATAAATCTATTTTTTGTGAAAAATTTGGAAAGAAGATCTTGGTCTGGCAAACAATTTGTCAATGTGGCATGAAATCGACTCCGTTTTTCACTCTACAAATTTTAAATGCGGAAATATACCGCAAGAAGTGTCTCCAAAAAAGATTGCTGCCACTAATTCAAAAGCACGAGGTTCAAGTATTATTTTGGCCTGATTTAGCTTCGTGCCACTACGCAACTCCAGTTCTAGAATGGTATCTCCAACATAACGACGTCCCATTTGTCGATAAGACTATGAATCCCCCAAACTGCCCAGAAATCAGGCCTATTGAAAGATTTTGGGAGCTAATGAAAAAAATCTGCAGAAGACCGTTCGACCAGCAGAAAATGTTGAACAATGCAAAAGAGACTGGAATAGAGTAGCCAAAGTTGTAGGAATATCTGTCGTCCAGAACCTCATGCAGCATATAAAAAGCAAAGTTCCAGAATTGGAGAAACCTCTATAATTTTTTATTAATGTAAAAATAAATGAAATAAAAATATATCACACATTCAAAATCTGTAGTCCATTTTTCAAAATATAGTCTGACATCAAATTTACAGGGCACTTATTCTGTACCCATAATTAACGATACAGTCCTTAAATGATATTTCTTGAACTTTGCATTTACTTGTCATCTCCTTACCTATAGCCAAAGCCTCTGACTAGTTCTATGGGTGTAGCAAACTAATACTTTTTAAATATATCTTAACCGTAAATCTTGATTTGTAGAAAGATTGATTAACCTAGTACACTCTTCCCTTGAATGTAAAAACGTTCATAGTCCTTAGATAAATTAAATTGGACTTTCTTTGTCGTTTTCTGTCTTAAAGTTTTCTGAGCCCAAAAACTCATTTAAAGAAATTGCGGTTCTATATTTCAAGTTTCTTTTAAAGTAGAAAATAATAATATAGCATTCGAGTCTAGACTAAGAAAATATCTGTTTTAGGCTTTCAAAATAATGTTTTATGAATCCTTCATGTTAAAAGTCTCTAAACTCAACTGCTTACTACGTATGTATTTAACACTTAGTTGACCCTAATAAAGCCATTTGTAATAAGAGAACGTTGTAGCTTGAATAGCTAAGTTTTGTAATGATATTAGAGGGAGAGATACGGAAGTACAAAGTCGGCCTTTTAACCCATATAATATCCTTCCTGTCCTGTCCTTTAAGTAATTTCATACTATGATGTAAAGCTCATTTAAGTAGAGCTCTTTGTATACTTTTGATGGGGATTATATAATCTGAAATATAAACTGTACTAGTAACGATAGCCTAAACGATAGATTATACTGTCAATCAAAGTACATATAATTCACTAAAACGTTTACTCTCTTTTAGCAAAAGCAGACAAGGATAGTATACTCTCCTAGCACCCCGGCTCTACTAAAATCCTCTCAAGCATCTCATACTGTTTAACTACCTACTTACTTACTTTTAAATGTATTTATGCTGTTGCTTGTTAGAAGCTTAGCTCACTCAGTAAGAATAAACATTCTTAATAAAAACTACTAACAAATGATTAACTGCATCTCTACTTACTCATTATCGTACTAGCTGATGCTTACTCTAAAAATTTATTTCATACTTTAATATTTGATTTTACATTGATGTCATAATGTCATGAAGTTTTATAAAATATTCATTAGTATTTACTCGTATATGTCCATCATAACATAATGAAATATTAACCAAAATTTATTCCTTTCTAAGCTTTTTCGTTCAAGAAAAAATCGCACATCGAAAAATGTGTCGAAAGTGACAGATTGGCAAAAAAGAAAAAGTCTAAGTGCCAAGGATTCTAGTTTCTAAAGCATTGCACTAGCAGTGCCCTCTATCTAACTGAATGACCACAGTGCCGGATAAGTTTTAATGTTGTATTAATATTATTTATTGAAATCTGCACCAATATATATTATAATGTGTTTTAAGCGAGACTGACTAGAATTTTATATAAAATTAAATTAATGAGTTGTGTATAATAATACTAAAGAAATTTATGGGTACTACTAACTTTATGCTATCAAACATAAAAGAATGTAAACAAAATAGTTAATAGGTTAAACTTATTTTCTGAGTTTATACATTTTTTATGGAAGAATAATTAAATTTTGTTATTTGTAATTTTCTTTTGTAGAGTACTTAATACAAGGTAACACGAGGTCAATCAGATTTAAGGCGACAAAATCAACCAAAAGTAATGGAATCCTCACAGGAAAGTACTGAATTTCAATAAGATTAACAAAAGTTAATTTATGTATGTTTTTAGGAAATGGAAATTCTCATTTACATGTGTAATAGTTAGCTCAAGTGATTTAATAAAATAAAATGCAGAACTATTGTTTATTAATGATCTTTAGGATCGCAACAACCTACTTGTTCTCTTGTATGCATGGCGACGCGACGCTGGAAAGACAGAACACACTTTCCACTGTATAAGGGTTTCTAACCGATATTCAACCTAAGTGACATTTTTATTTAAGAAAAGGAAACAGATTAGTACTTTGGTTTATTCACTAAAGGTCTGACTTTAATAAATAAGATAAAACTCAAAGATCAGGTCTTTTGTTTCATTTCTTAAAAGTCTTATTTAATGTTTGATTGCTATTTGCTAGGTTTCAAAAGCATAGCTGTCCATAAATTTTGCTTGAACATGGTCTATTCAACAACTTACCGAAACAAAAGAATAACATGAAAAACCATCATCAAGCATCTTAAATAAATTATTTGATAGCATCAGAATCAAGTAGGCGTGCCACTGAATGAAAAATGTGTTTACGCTCTATCTCCATGTAAAAATAAAAAACCATCGCAAAAATATTTTGTATGCTGTTTCAAATTATCTGTGGAATCTTTGTTGGTAGGTACATATTACACTTAAAAGGTTATTCACCATTATGAATTAACACGATTGTGGCTCTTTTAATTCTATTCCCATGCAAAATGATTGCATAATATACAGTGTGTAAAAAATAAAATTCAGATTTATTTATTTTCGCTGTTTAGAAGAAAAACTCGGACAGGTCAATTTTAGTTTCTTCCTCCGGATTTTACGGACGTTAATTTTAATTTTTTAGTTTACTACTCTGGGACCTATGACGTCATCGACCTTTTTTTTAATGAACCCCCTTATTTATTAGCAAGAAATAAAAAGTAATTTTTTTCTGAGTTCAGCAATGTGGTATTTAATATTAGTAGTTTTAGAGATATAGAGGATTTAATAATTAAATAATTAAACTTGAAATTTTAATGTTTTAATGTTTGGTATCAACAGGCTGGTACACCACTACGATATTCACTTCGTTTTAGAGAATACTTAAATGAAGGCTGTCCTAATAAATGGATAGGAAGACGTGGTTCAATAGAATGGTCGGCTAGATCTCCATAAAATGTAAAATGTAAACAAAGTAGTTAATATTTAATTAATTAATTTACACACTGTATTACACTTACAAGTCTTTTTACCGTTACGAATGGGCAGTGCATTTTAAAGTTTTCTGTAATCTAAGAACTAGTTATTTCACTAAGAAGATCTTATAATTTGTAGTTTAATACTTGAGTTGTCTTGTCAGACCGTCATAAACTTGCATAAGTATAAAGGTCGTTTATGTCGTAGCAGTAGTTGTTTTCCTAATTTATAAATTATTGCCATCAGGGCCGTAACTAAACAAAATCTTACTATAAGCAAATCGTCGTTTTTGCGCCCCCCTTTCCCCTTGCACTTATTACACTCTATTTAGTAAAAAAAAAAACTATTTTACTGTATGACGTTTTATTT
This sequence comes from Ignelater luminosus, assembly GCA_011009095.1. NCBI lineage: Eukaryota > Metazoa > Arthropoda > Insecta > Coleoptera > Elateridae > Ignelater > Ignelater luminosus. Next base: position 40,424 of record VTPC01002847.1, on the reverse strand, counting down.
AAAAATAAATCCCCCATTTCCTAATCGCATGTTTTACAATTAATTATTACTATTAATTAATTAACTATCTACATATCAAACTAACAAAAAACTGGAAATAAATCTAAAATCCGAACAATAAAAAAAGCAGAAATAACAAAACACAATACTAAACTATGTTGCTGAGGCTCATTTTTAAAAATGACGCATCATTTAAAAACTCAAGATCAGCTTAGAGTTTATTTAACTTTTCGTAACGATCACATAATTTGGAAGTTATGGAATTTACAACGTGGGGTATTATTTGCCTTTGTTTCACATCTGGAGTCAAATTACAGTCAGTTCCAAGCTCTTCGGGCAGACATTCTTTTGATTTTCCTTTTGCCCATTTCTTTGAGTTTTATGGGAATATCACAATTCTGACATATATCCTTAGCAGCTCTCTCAGTTTTAGCAAAATAATCGTTTCTGTAATTCTTAATTTCTTCCAGTAATATTTAATATATTTGCACATTATATTAACTGTCACATTCTTCGTTTGTAGCAAAAGATTTACTTTATTAATGTTTTCCAAAACAAAATACCAAATAACCAAAAGAACCACAAATTCTAAATGCCCGAGGTTTTCTTTGAAAATTTTTTGCCCCACTAACAGTGTCCTTGGAGTAAATGGCTAGATCAGTAATTTCTTGCAGAAATGCTAGAAGGTCTTTGAATCGAAGACCACCTCATGTCATTTTTAATGTTAATTTTAACGTACATTTAAGTTTATCCCATCTGACTGCAGAGTGCACAAAAATATTAAGAAGGTTTTGAACTGTTCTAAAAAAGGTAATTATGTCATAGTTAACCGAGGCACTATGCAACACCACTTAATTTAAATTGCGTGCTGAACATGGGACAATATTCGAATAATATTTTAGCCTGAATACCCTGATATTGCCTAGTCATATTGGCGCCGTTGAGGTAGGCCTGGCCTCTCATATTTTGATTATCAAGGCCAAAACTGCTAATTCTTTTTCGAGGATATTAACCATAGCATAACCAGCTTTCTTCTTTATTTCAAAAATTTTCAAAAATCGCTCTGCAATCGTACACGCATCCTTATTCTTTTCTACATATGCATCTAATAAAATGAAAATACTTGGCACGTTTTATTTCTGATACAATTCGGTTTTGACAGCAATTATTGCAATAAGTTCGTTTTGAATTTGTGGTAAGAAGTATTTTGCTGATTTGTTTTCCGAGTCCATGTGATGTTTAATGATAGGGTCATAATAGCGTAGCAGCTCTATTGTTTGCTAAAGTTTTCAAGAATTTTTGTGTCCAATTTTTTTAACGGATTCTTGCAATGCCTTATTGTTTCTTATGCAAAACAAAATTGCATCCAAAATACACTTTAAAATATTTTTTCTTAGTTTAGGAAATAATCATTTTTTTTGGATTTCTTCTGTAACAAAGTGATTTTGGTCGATATTCACTTGAAAAGTTTTTAGGTCAATAGCGCATTTTTTATGGAAAGCAGAATTATCGTGCAATTTTATTCTGGTACCAATGTGCCGGTCGCTAAATCCTGTTTCATGTATAGAGAATTGGGTACTGCCTAAGCCAAACAACAAACAAGTAAAACGATAAACTGCATCGCGTTCTACACAGTAAAAAATCTAAATCCTGTGAACACTATCTTCATTTGTTAAAATTCTGTAGAAAGATTTTTTAGAAAACTGTCATAGGATAGCATTCTTAAGTAATCTTTACGTACAAACCCTTTTGTTATCGAAAGTCCGAGAAAGTCTTTATCTCATTTCCAACTTACCCCTTACACCCATTTTTATTTCATTTCTTAAAATTCGAGAATTCTAAACATTTGTTGACCATTAAAACCTAGTGTGCTTGTGTCAGTCATAAATTTAATGAAAATTCAATTCTTACTGCTACTACTCATTTGTTGTTTAAAAATGCACGGAATTGCAGAGAACAGATAGTTTTGAACTGACGAATTATTTTTATCATTGTCCCTTATTTAGTTGCGTTTCTTTTAGTACGAAGACATTATATTTCTTCCTAGCGCCCCTTCCCTCTTGCGCCCCTAGGCGGGTGCCTACTCTGTCCACTTATAGCTACGGCCCTGATTGCCATATAAAATTTCTTGACTTAAGTTCGGTTTAGGCCCTCAAGTTTTTGGGAGGTTTGTATTGTTTTCCTAAAAGCCTACGTCGAGAGGAGTAAAAAGAGATCACTCCCACTCTGGACGATCAAGAAATAAAAAAGTTATAAATTTTCAAAAAAAAATTTTCAATGAAAACTTTTCATAAAAAAAATCTTTTTCTAAATAAAGTGTCCATTTTATAGTTTTACTGAAAGCCCACGACGAAACGAGTAAAGTAAGTCCGGTCTCAATTTTCTAAGTCAGAATTTAAAAAGATCTTGAATTTTTTAAAAATGAAAATTCCTTATGAGATTTTCTATGCAAGCCAATTGAAAATGTTTGAAAATAGATTAATCAATGTGAAATTAGGTTGGGTTAGGTTAGGTTAGATTAGGTCGACGGCTATAATAAAAAAATGTTTTAAAAATTCTATAGGATGGACACTTTATCTAGAAAAAGAAATTTTCTAATGGAAATTCTCCATTGAAAAAATTCTTTTTTGAAAGTTTATAACTTTTTTATTTCTTAATCGTCCAGAGTGGGAGTGGTCTTTTTTTACTCTTCTCAACGTGGGCTTTCAGGAAAACTATAGAAACCCCTAAAAACTCGAGAGCCTAAACCGAACATTTATCAATCTCTTCAGGTTTTACTTATGTCTGGAAAGGTGACAGAACCGAAGTTGTCATCTGGCAATTGAATATAGTTACTAAGGATATTTAAATTTACAGATTAGAAAAAGCATTTGTGCAAAGACGTAAGTGACCCTTATTATTATGCAAATCAGCTTTGGAACTATAGCGTGATTGCATTTTTTTGCCTGCTGACTTTAAAGGAGGGCTGTCGCACCACGCTATAGTTGCCAGAGAGTCACTTCTATGATCGGCAACTTTAGTATCACGATACAAATTATAAAATCTTCTTGGTGAAATGACGTACTACAAATGGTCTCTGGCCTTTTGTTAATTGCTAGAAATGCATTGAAGAGGATTTTTTTGCACCATTATAAATCCGCAAGTGTTTTTTAAACCGCCTTTACATTATGTAACTGAACAAATCTTGGTTTAAAAAGAAATTGATAATAAATTCTATATAAATCCCAGCATGGCGTGAAATTGGTTTAACGCACCAAAACGCTAGAAGAAATAAAAAATTGACAATAAAAAAGAAACAAAAATATCTGTAGAAATTGCCTTGACATGTCCAAAATCAATCTCTCTGAACTTCTGTAGCGTATTTCATTTCAAATATACAAAGATAGATTACTTGAAATGGAATATACACTAATTTCATGAAAATTCTAATTACTTACAGAATAAATGAAAAATAAAAAAAATAAAGTTAATGAAGGTTGTTTACAAGAAGATGAAATATTTCTAGTGCTATGTACATAATAAAATAAACGTTAGCTGAGAAAAAGCATTATTTCAGGCACGTAATGTTTGCCAATATTTTCAATAAACAATTCGTAGTAGGTAAATATGTTTTCTTTGTGGAAAACCCGAAAGATTTTATTAAACAGTTTTTAGTTTACAAAAAAAATGAGTCTTAAAATAGATGATGTATTTGGTGTTTTATAGCAGCACTAACATTTACAGGGTTTTGTCTATACAACTTAGGAAAGCCTTTAATCGCCCATCGACATTTTAAGTGATATATGATACATAAAAGACGGTGGGTGGCCGTGAACACCAGTAAATTGATGAAAAAGGTAATATCGTTAAAAGGGTATTAAAGCGTAAATTTTAAATATTTTTTCAAAAAGCGAAGCTTTAAATAATTAAGTGCTACACTAAGCGGAAAAATTTAAATGCCTTTTATTTTAATTACGAACTATAACGAGATCGGTAATTGCTATATTATAATATTTACTATAAGGAGAAATTTCGTCCGATGAATTTTATATTATCGAAGGTAAAGGAATCCTTGTAAAGTATAAATTAATAATCCTACAAAAAGCTGTGTTTTAAAATTTTCTGAAAGTTACTGACAAGGCTTCTACAGTTGAGTGAATCACTACCACAATTCGTTGTTTAGTGTAGGTGTTAAACACATAATGTGGGTTGTATAGGAAAAAAGAACAATAAAAGTGAGTTCTAAATCAACAAATAACTCGAGTATAAATAAGCTTTACGTTATATGGTATAATAACTGTCATTTATACAAAAAGCCCCTCTCAAAACGTTTCTTAAATTTCTACAACGTTTCGATTAGCAAAAAAACTGCTTGCAGCCATATCACCTAGTAAAATTTGTCAGTAACAAAGGATCCGACTTGGACATTCCCAATTTGAAGTTTGTATTTTGCAAATTTTTAATCCTGACAAATGCAAAATGATGATATTTGATATCGTTGTGTTTGTGCTCAAATCGATTAGTGTTCGTCTTTGTTCTCAGTCATTGATATTCTAGTAGTAGCATTTTGCTTCATACCTGTTTTCTGTTGTGTAGTCACAATATTTAGTAAAAAAAGTTGTCAAGTTACAAGAGTAGTAAAGTGAATTAGATGGATAGAAAAATGTAACTTTTGTATAATAAGATCATACTATTTATGTAAGATTTTATTATAGTATTTTGGAAAAGATTAGTTGGGTAATTCTACATTCGTAGGTTTATGTAATGGTTCCTTGTTTCTAGAATTTATAAACAGAGATTAAGAGAACTTTGTTAGTAATTAGTGTTAGACAGTCCCAACGAGTAGTGCTTAAGTTTCGATAGTCAAATTATTTTGAATTGCACTATTAAGTGATTAAAATGTTTGCATCATAAACCTTAAAAGTGAAAATAAATTAATTGATATATTGCAACAAGCGGTGAAGTATTTAAATTGTTACATTAATGTGAATACGTTGCAAGCCGTTTGTAAAGGAAAAACTTATGGTACTGTCTGAACTACATAGATATGAAACAAATGGAAGTTACGATATGCTCGACCAAAGGTGTGGAAATGGTAAAGTACTTTGCCAGAATGATCTTGTCGTTTCATGGTGCATCTTGCAAAGTACTCGTAGATTACAATGAATAAGAATGGTCATATTTAGTAATTTCAGATTTGATAGTTTTGTATCTAAACTAAGCTTGCACGAATTTGAACTAAAATTTGACTCTCTTTTGCTACCATTTGCAGGATATTTAGAAAAACATAATTTCCAACTTCAATTTTTTTTTAACTAATACCACTACAATATATTGATATATAGGAAAATACTAGTGACTTCCATATTATTGCAGATGGAATTCGGTTTACTATTTTTACATCAATTTTGAAATTTCTAAAAAGAAAACTAATAAAACAATCTGGATTGTTTATTCAATTACAAAATGCTTCGAAAACGTAGATTTAAGATATTTTATTGTAATTAATCTTAGTTTAACATTTAAGTTTTGCATTCAAGCAGGCTTAGAAAAAGCAAAAAGAAAACTTTTGGCTGTATAGTCTATGTTGGTAGAAATGTTAAATCTCAAATACATTTAATTCAAATTAATTTGCTATCATAGATTAAGTAATCTTAGTAAACAATAAAAGAATATGACTTGCATTTATTTAAAAGAAATTATTACAGTATTAAAATAATGCTTCTTTGTAAAGCAATTTCCCTGAATTGCACTATGCATCTCAACACGTGCAATTTTTTTGAAATGATAACGCATTTGTTATTCACCAGTAAATAATACAATTATAAAAATAATTTATTTTTATTTTTATAGAACAATGTTGAGTTAATCTGCAGATGTTAATCAGACGTCAGAAGATTATGTTGCACTTTATGTTTCAGAAAAATACAATGATTTTTAACATTTTGGAATGCTTTTACGCCATTCTGTTTTTGCAAATCACTAAACATTTATATTTAAATAAGAGACAGACCACACTTGAGTTGGTTGAAAAAGAAGAATTAGAAAAAGTCAACTAGAACCTCAATATTAGTGCTTGCAATCTGTTCTTGTGAAAAAAGAAAAAAAAACTTATTTTAAACTTAGATTTCTGTTTTATTTTCTATATTTGTTTATTTATTTTTGTAAAAGTATATCATCTAGTTAACAAATCAACAAGTGAACCATTGACACACCTAAGATAAAGGAGTTAAAACTACAAGAGGCAAATCTAAATTTTATTCTTTGGCGTTCAACGTGTGTGATGTGGTAACTTTTAAATTTAAAATATTATTTTTGAATTTGCTTTTCTTGACATCATATTATCACGATATGTATTTTAAATTTAGTAAGTAATGGTTTTCGAAATTGATCTCCTCGCACTACAAGGAATACTTTGATTAATACAACGTTTAAAAGACTGATTAAGATTGTTACTACTCGGATTTTTCTTATGTGTTCTGTCTATTTTGGATGAATCGGTTATTAACAATAAAAGCAGTAAAGATACCCTAGAGATCGCCAATTTTGGAGTGGGTATTTTAAAAGCGTTTTTTTGTTTGTTCTGAATTTATAAAGTTCCTTTTGTCAAAAATAATTTAGTAAGTTGCTACAGCTAGGTGATCTAGTGAGATCTATAGATCTTGCAGAGGTTTAAGAAACACAATGTCCAAGCAATATCAAAGTCGATTGGCCTGAATCACTATTATTAATAAAAGCAAACTGCTGTCTATTATAAACGGCTACATAATTAGCTGAGTACCTCTAAGAACAAAATGAGCCACACTGAACGCGTTTTATCCTAGAATCTCCCTGATATATTATTTAAGTCGAGCCAACTTTAAATTTTACTTTACTGATTATTCATGTAAACGACGTTGAAATCTAGTACAGGATTAGTAATCGGCAATTTTTCATCTGTACATTCTGTATAAATTCAACGAAATCGACCAATATCTTAGACGGTTCACATCAAAACCGGTCTTTTTTGCTTTCTGTTTTGTTTGTTTTGCATGTTTGCTTTAAATCGAGTATTGGAATTAATGAAGAATTCGTGGTATCAGGACCGACCTCAGAATTTAATGTGCTCTGAGGTAACTTCAGACTTTTGGGCCCCAAACTATAGCTAAAGTTATACTCTTTTATTAAATTAGGCTAATACTAACAATGCTAAGATACAGCAAATGCAAGATCAAAAAGGATAGTATTAATGCAATAAAAGACAAATTAACATGGCACTCTTAGTTATTGCTGCAAAAGATTAATTACTTTTGATTTTTGAAGCTCCGACAAACCGTGACTGTCTTGAACCTTGACTTAGACGACAATATAGGGGTTGTCGGAAAAGAAGTTTTTCGATAGGTTGATAAACTTTAAAAAGCAAAACAATTGAGTTTTGTTTGAGGCGTAGACTTTTGAGAATTAAAATATTTATAGTAACAAAGAAATTGTTCAAGTTATGTCAAAAACAAAGAAGGTAACTCAGATTTTTTTTAGATTTATTATTAAAGGCGAAATTTTTTGTTATAAGTTAACCGACTTTGTATCTTTGATATTTTTGAGATCCTCTTGTAGACGTTAATTCGAAACATAGAAATTACCAATCAAGTAACATTTGTTTTTCATGATTTCATTTAACAAGTATTTCCAAAAATTTACGTATTAACAGCAGAAATGTATTTGTATGAATTTTTATTTGATTTGATTTTTCTCTGTATGATTTTGATGTGGGAGTTTTTCCATGTGAAAATTTTTTCAGAGCTTGAATTGTTTACTAGTATTGTTCCGTTCCTTTGACATATTTCCGGTTTATTCACTGATACAGAAGTTTTATACTTGAAAGATTTGTTTTGTCAAACTTGAAAGCGTTTTATAATATTTATAGCATTCGTATTTTAGCTGGAGCACAAAAAAAGCATGACTATATCTTTAAAAAATATACTAAATGTACTGTACTAAGTGTGCTATAAATTTTTTATTTTATTGCAAATGAAGTATGCTTCAACGGATTTAGCTTCGTATTTGTACTTAATTATTCAAAATCTTTGATGTATTTTTAAAGAATTTGCTTATTTATTATTTTGGCAGACTTTAGAATAAATTTACTGTTGATACATGCTATTGTGATATGGTTTGTTTTATAAAACAACTAATCATGACCTACTATTAAAAAACTCAAACCCAACACTGTCTAATAAATATAAAATCAAGTATACTCTCTACATAAAAAAATCACAATCTTAATCTTACAGCTTGAAGTGAAACAAAATATAATCTAGCAAATCCTTTTTAAATTTTGACTTCTTCCTCCATCATTTTTTCGTATTATTCCTACTAGGAGTATTAGGTACGGAAGATTCTAATTTAAAAGAAAATATTACACCACCGAATTGTTCTCATAACGCGCAATTTGTCCTAATTTAACCGGCTTCGGATCTCTCATGGAATCTCTCATCGTTTCCGAGCTTTCAGTGGAAGGCAAGTTAATTCCGCACTTTATATAGCTACTTACTAAAAAAAATGAATTGCATATAAAACACTGCGCCTCTGAGTATTTTAATATTCAAATATTTGCTTATCTAGCAAATTTACTTTTTTTATTTCATAGTTATGTATTCACAATAAATAAAGCATTTGAAAGATTGAAGACGTATTTGATCAAAACCGGACCAGTACAAATATATGTAAATTATTTGAAAATAAATAAGCCTTGCTTAAAAACAGAAATTTCTGAAAATCCATTTTACTGTGATACATGCACATATGCCTAAATATGTCTTGTAAATATTAAGAAAAAGATCGTGCGCTTAGTTAGCAAGCAATGACGAATAAGACAATGCTGAGCGATTCCAAAACACTTTTAAAACTTGAGTACCATGCAATAATGATAAAGCTCTTTGTGAACCAAGAGATACCCTGACTTTATACACCCTAACATTCGACGGTTAAATGTTGTATCCGAGGCATTCCATCTCAAGCGTGCCACTTAAAATTTATTTGATAAATTTTTAGTATGATATAGTACAAAATGAGCTGAGTTTTGTGCTGAACAACACTACTTGAAAAAGCCCCGTTTAAGAGGTACAGTCTGACAAAAAGCCTCGGCACTGCATGTAAACTACTAAAGAAACCCTTGCAGTTCTTTACACTTAAACGATATAAAAAGCGGATTGTAGTCGAATATAATGTCTTTTTATAAAATCTTAGGTAATCTAAACGTAACTGTAAAAATCTTTTAAAATGGCGCCCAAAGTAGAAAATGTAAAATTTCTAAAATTATGACAGTTTTTATTTTTCTCAAACTCACTTTAAAAAATTCTCTATAGTGTGTTATTTTACTATCTAAGAGGAAATTATGGCCAAAAAACTTAGTTTGGAAGTTACTAAAATTCTTTGAAGTCATACTACAATTTCTTAAATATATCAATTACATAAATCTTAGGAATAGTTAATTTAATGAAAAAAATAGTTATAGGTATGAGAGACAAAGGAGTCACGTGGGCATAAAGAGCACCAGAAGCTTTTATTTCAAAATCTCTTTTTATATGCATTTGGGGTTACCGAAATGCATGTCCTTGCATCTTGGTGTCACCAACAAGATGAGGAGTGGAAGAAACTACCTCTTACTTACCACCATCTTGAAGACCTTGTGAAAAACAATATGTTCTTTTTTGTTTTTGCAAATCTCAGAAGAAAACTAACTTTAATATCTCTTTCTTCAAGATTTGTTTAACAGCTAATTTGTTTGATGGCTAAAGAATTGTCAGTAACTTCAGAAAACTGAGTGGTATAAGCAAACTATCACTGCGGTTAGAAGGTATTTCAAGCTGGTGGTAGCTAAGGGGTAATCTATTACACTCCTCATGTTGTTGGCGACACAAAAATACGTCGACTTACATTTTTGTACCTCCAAGGGAATAGAGAACAAAATTTTGGTACTAGATTACCTGACGCTCTGCTGTATCTCTAATAAATTGACTTTGGCTACCAGCAGCTAGGTGTAGCATCTGAGGTCTAATCTAAACATATTACAGTCTACTGTCTTAAAAATATTAGTCAATAAAGTTTTGTTTGTAATCATTTGCCAAATGTTTGCGATCATGGACGCCATTTGTACCAATGACCTACTCCGTAAATACGAATAATCACTATACGCTTTGATGCATACGCTTTGTTTAATGTAATTTATAAAGTGTAAAGTATGCAGATTAGTTATATGACAACTGGTTTTGGTGTCATGTAATGGAGATCCCTACCATGGCTTCATCAAATTTCTGTACGCAATTGCCACCACTAGGTGTTTGCGGTATGTTTTATGGCAACTTTTTTCTACAAATGATGGGATATCACCGATGACATTTTATAGAAATTTGAAGACAGTAGCTAAGACAGTGACTTTAGAGGAAGCACAGACTGCCATATCTGCAATTTCTGACTCTGATATTGACGATGAAGACCAAATTGAAGAAGGCGATCAGTAGAACATGTAGATAGAGATCATGAAACTGAGGATGAAGACAATGATAATATTCTATTGGCAGAATTGAGAAGCAAGTTGCCACATAAACGAAAAACTAAAAAGAAATTAAAAAATAAAAATGTTTCCTGGGAAGAAAAAGACTTTTCACCCCAACCTGTCTATGGGAGGAGTGTATAAAAACGATTTTCTGATCGCTCAAAGAATGAACCTTGAGGGCTATTATCCATTAATTCAATTTGGCTGTTTAAAATTCTTGGTTAGAATATTGGCGCAATATGATTTAAAGTGGTCAACAATTCCATATGGATTTATTGCAGTTTACTATGACAGTTCTAGAAAGTTTGACTTTTTTTGTTTACTCTGTCAGTACTTCAAGACGAGGCAGACTTCTATCTGTGACCTTAAGTTCCATAAATTCAGCTGTTCCAATGGAACATCAAAAACCAGACACAGTCCCTGTGAATGATGTTCGATTTAACAATATTGGACACCGATCAATACATAGAAAAGGACATGAACAGCGCTGTAAGCTAGAGTCTGGTACAAGACGTTCCAGAATTCATTGCGAGAAATGCAAGATTCCACTTTGTTTAACAAACTCTAAAAATTGTTTCCAAAAGTTTCATGTTAAATAAATGTTATTGAGCATTTTAATTTTCGTTTTATTTTGTAATATTCACCTTGAAGGTCTAGGGGTGGCAATGCCATAACTTCCTCGTTTCCACGTCTATGGTGAGAGCTTGTTTAAATTTTGCAGGAAAGTTCTTTATGTCAGTTACAAACAATGTTGCATGCGAAAAAAATTTGTTTTGTTTAAGAGAATCCAGGGCTGAAAGAGATAAGTAATTTTAATATTAATAAATTGTTTATTTCATAGCTTACTTTGCTTTATATATGCGTTCTAGTAACTCCCAGACTAAACTTCTACCAATAATATTTTTTTTAGTTTGAAAGAAAAATAAAAACTGTCATTATTTTAGAAATATTATATTTTCTACTTTGGGCGCTATTTTGAAAAATGATTTGTACAGTGCGACCAGATCACCTAAGATTTTATAAAAAAGCATTAAATCCGGTTTTTACTTTTTTTTTTCTATCATTTAAGCATAAAAAACTGCAAGGGTTTCTTTAGTACTCTTCATGCAGTGACGAGTTATTGATCAAAAAAAAAAATTAGATGCCACGCTTGAGATATAATGCCTCATCCGTCTTCTCCACAAAACCTGACAGTTTGTAGAAGACGATGAACACACTGAAAGGTCTTAAACCTCAGTGATAGAAGGAAACAAAGAAATGTCAAAGAATTTAAATTTACAAGTCTGGGAATTCATGACAGAGAAATGCCAAATGCCATTAAGGAAGAGAAACGAAAGAGCAAAATTAGCTGGAAACTTTTATTCTTGCAGGAGTCGCATAGCTCACGAGACACCTGTATGATCCAGATATGGTTCCAAGCAGGCACTACCTATTTTTAAATTTGAAAACAAGTGTTTTCTGGGAAAGAGCGGTATCCAATTAGGGGAAATGAAATCTGCAGTGAACAACCAGTTTGCTTATTTGAGTAAAATTATTTTTAATTGATTAGCTAGCTTTCCTTGTTGGTGGTTTTAATATACCATCTTTTTTCATTAGATTTGTCAATTGCCAAAAGCTATTTTATTTAAATAAACTCTGCGACACGCTACAACTAGAGTACTGCAGTGACATCCTAAATGAGGACGGAAAATTTTTGGATTTAAACTTTTAGATTTGTTATTGTCCTACTTCAAGTGTAAAGCTGTTATAACTCTGAAACAGCTTTTCTTTATTCCGGCTGACCTTTATGAACCTGCTCTTTTCATATCTATTGATCTGTCTAGTGGTACTCAGATCGCCTAGTTTCCTAGTACAATCTCTACAAAGCTGATTTTGTAGGATGTTAGTGCCTTCTATTCTGTTATTTACGAGGCATTTGATATTCTTGTTCTTAGGAAAAAACATCCTCCATCCTCCTTGGTTTAATTCTGATGTAATACAAAATCTACGTACCTGTTTTGACAACATCTTTTATTAAAATGAATTCAAGAGAATCAGAACGGTGGTAAAAGCCCAAATTTTAGTTCTCAAAGCTACATACTTTACTTCTGTTGAATAACCTATTAAAACAAATTTAAAAGAATTGATATTTGGTTCATCGGCGACAAGAACAACACGAATCCGTGGTATATTAAGCAATGGTACTACGAGTTATACAAGCTTTAGGCAAATTGTCGATGTTTTGCTAATACATCTTTTAGCATCTTTCTTGCTGGCAATGAGCGAATTAATGACATTGCATGCGATAGACTATGTCTTGTATTTAGCAAAGCGAGGGCTGATCTAATTTCTAACTATCTAATTCAAAATTGTAGTACTACCGCTTTCTTTCTCTCTTTTTCGATTTAGCCATTAAAAGCTTCACATTTCCGAAGAAATGAGAGAGAACTATAATCATTCCAGTTTATAAACAGACTTAATGATTATCGTCTGATAGCAATCATCGCTAACTTTGCCAAACGTTTCAGACAAGTGTTACATCAGCAGATTTACAAACATGTAAAACCTTTTATTTCTAACCAGCAACATGGAACATCTGGAAGATAGGAGTCTTCAACTACCATATTGCGGACTCAATGCTTTAAAGCGTTTTAAAAATTGAAGGTCTTGGTGTTTGGTTCGAGTCAAAATTGTCGCTCCACAATCATCCATCGATCATTTGAAATCCTTTCTATAGTATGTCTAAACAACTGTTCTTTAAACAAGTCTAAAGCAAGTTCTTAAAATGTCTTAATACATACAGGCAGAATATTGATTATGGTATCTTACTACAACAGAGTATCGATTCTTTATAACCAAGACAAGAAAAGTATAACGCTAAAGATTATCAACAACAAAATTGGTTTCCTAGAACTGTTAAACTACATTAATTTCCATATGCCTAGAATCAACATCAGGTGTACAAATACATTTGAAGAGCCTTCTGGTAGGGCCAATGTCGAATGACTAAAAATGCTAACAGAATATGATTCTATTCCCTTACTAAACAATTCTATTGAGTTTTCTTTAATGACATGTTTTGGTTAATTCCCTGGTCTTTGTTTTTTCTAGAAATCCAATCCCATCAGAAGTCAAGTCAAGTCAAGTCAAGTCAATGCAATTGCCACCAAGGTAGCCACTATTTAGGAAACTTAATTCCTCTATAGCTGGAGATGAAAGAAAATGAGGGTCGTGAATCTGATGTCCGGCACCAAGCAGTCCGCACACACATCCACGGAGATAATGTTATTAGGTGGCGACGGCGCAGCAAGCCGCGCGCCGGATCACCCAGGACTCCTGACGTCCAAGGAACCTGTATAAGAAATATGCCAAAGGACATCCAGCAAGCCGCCAAACAGAGGTAACTGTGGAAGTGGGATTAGTGTAATGTTGTGTAAGTGTCTAGGTGTGTTGAGAGTGCCGTGGACTGGTACGGAACCTGTTCCGCCATTTGCCTTCACCACTATCCCATCAGAAGCAAAGCGCTGATCTTATATACAGAATAATTTGAGAAACGTGTAATTTACAGAGAATGATCATCAAGATAACAAAAATCTCAAAAGCGTTAGACTTTGAAACTTTAATCCTTCATAATATACTAGTTTATTGTTTTTGTTTATTTTTACCGCATATTCAATGAATAAATAACAGTTTTTTGTTTGTAAAATGTACAGTATTTTAATTTTAAATGCAACTACAGATCTACTATGATTTAATAAATTGAAAATCTCATTTAAAGATCACAAGACAGGGAAGGTTTATGCGAAAGGTTACCAATTAAGCTTTTCTTTTGTTATACTAAAATACCAAATTGGAATCCGCCAGCTCATTATTTTTTTTAATTTTGAATTTAGAAGAAAATATTTTTTGGTAATTTTAAAGAATTTCTTAAACGAAATGTTAATTAAGTTTATTTTAATTTCAGTTAATTTATAGTTATTTCAGTTCAATAAACGCTTAATAATAATTAAATTTAAAGCTGAAAACTGTACTGAAAAACGATAGTCAATAATTTTGATGATCTCGTTTCACATTGTAAAGGTTCATATTAAACACTTCAACTCGACATTTCGAGGTGAGCAAAGATAAAATTAATAAACTGCTGTAATGATTTTGGTATTATTTGGGTGGTAAATGGAAATATCGTGCTTTACATGCATTAACCAATATTCCCATTAGTAGGGTTCGCTGGGGAATTTTAATATTAACGTGGGATGAGGAAATTGTGTTTATCAGAGAGTCTACGCGAACTTTAAAAGGCGTATCATTCACTAACGAACGAAGCAATTATTTTTTCTTTACAATTTGTAATAATTAAATTACTAAAAAGATATTTTAAAACACAGCTATAAGAAACTTTTTTAATATTCTTCTGTTATTTTATCACTTTATTAAATTATCATAGCATGTAAGTTATGGAATTAAAATATTTATGCATATGCGAACTCCTTACGTTAAAGACTGTAAAATACCTATTCTTCTTCATTATTTAATAAAAAGTTTATTTTAGGAAAAAGCAACTCGATGTTACAAAAATTCTCATAAAGCTTATTTAAAAAGTTTTCTTTATAAAAGCTTTCCTAAAGAATATTGCTTTAAATAGATGCGGTAGCAATAAGAATTAAAAACGAAATACAAAGTTCAAAGTAAATTTATTAAAAGTAGAATACAGGTAACGTTTACTTGGTTTGTTTTTTAAATATATCAGATTTTGATTTACAAGTAGCTTCTAGGAATTTACATCAAAAATATGAATTATTCTGCAGTATTTACATACACCAGGAATACATATTTCGCGTGTTTATCTATAACTAGTAATATGTATTTTGGATGTTTATTCAGAACTGATACAAATAACAAGCAGTACAAATTAACGTGCCTGTATGATGTATTACAGAGATTTAGAGATTGTTGGATGATGAATGTGAGCATTTAATACTAAAACTTTGCAGCTATCACTTTTGCAAAAACTGATTAAATATACCAGGAAAGCAATAGCGTAAATAAATGGTTATTTTGAGATATGTAGGTTTGCAATAAAAATCCCCAATTTATTTCCAATAAGAGTCAGTTTAGCAAACTAATAAATTTAACTGTCAGAACACTGCTAGAATGAATAGATAATGAAATTGAATTTTGGAATGGAAGCCAAAACATAAATGCATATAAAGTGTGAAAAGTGAAAAGGGTTGGTTAAAAATTAAAAAGAAGACCTGAAAATCTAGAATGGAAAACAAAACAAATTATTCATACGCATGTTAACCTAAAAAAAATCAAAAATTAAAGGTTAAGTTTCTATGGATTTACAGAAATTCTGCAACACAGAAGAGAAATTAATCAGCAGAATTCTCGTGTAACAAATGCGCAATTAGAAAAGTAAACTCTTTCAGATAACATAATGGAAGTGTAATTAACACTAATTCAAGTTTCATGACCAACAAACAAAAAGTAACATGATGTGGTACATAAAACAAACTGTGTTGGTTGTTTATACTGGAAGAATCTCATATTTATTTAACTTATCTGACTATGGTGGGCATTTGTTTTGGACTTTCCTCGACTGGTTGGTGGAATGAATGGATCGGGAAATTTCTTGTTTTTAATTTAAAATATTTAATTAATAATTTAAATTACATACTATAAGGTTTTTCATATACCTACAGATATTATTAAATAGTTATTGTAATGAACGGCTTTGAATCGGTAGAAAACTGTAAAGTAGGCGCTAGACATTTGGTACTACTTAACTATACCGAGCGAGGTTAAAATTGATATTTGCATTTAATCAATTTATGAATTTCAGAACTGTGAATTTTAGATTTAAACTGCGTCATATTGGAAAGGAACACAAAAAATTGAAAAATTCGAAGAGTTAAACATGAGTTACTGTGTTGTTTGATTGTAGCCCAAAAATGCAATTTTCTTAATGTCTGTCTGCTATTTTTGCAATGGAAACTGTCTGTTCCTTTCTAGAAATTTCTGTAGTTTCCTAATATACTTTCATTCTTAGCTGTTTGAAGTTTCCTGTAGGTTTGGAAGAAATCTTCCATTCAAAATATTTGGCGATCGCATGAGTTACAAAATGTTTCCAAATTGAGAAATAATGCTTCGTAAAAATTAAATTTTAGAAAGACTTCTTTGCAGTCATGCTGATCGAAACGATGTACATGAACAGAAACTTTATTGAGGCATTGCTCGTTGAGATACCATCTTCATTACATTGTCAAGCCAATTTTTTCAAAACTGGGCAATAACCTTGATGTCGATGAAGTACGGCTCTTTCATATAAGAATTTCTAACAAATATTTTTAAGAAACCCTACAGTCAAATTTTGTTCCTGTTGAGATCATTTAATGGAGGAAGTCGGGAGCAAAGAAAACTCTTTATAATACATGGAAAAATATGAAAAAAGCTGATTAATGAAAGTGTGACCAGAAAACATCCTTATAGCGAAAGAGCTGAGTTTTGAAAGGTTCGAAGTGCTAATTTTATAGATTTTTAGATCAAAAGGGTATACGTACCAGTATTTCCACTCAGTCCAGTCCAGAAATTAATGAAGGTTGTATGTTTAGCAAGCTTTTTTTTATACATTTTAGCCTCAATAACCGTGGATGTTTGCATGGCACTTGGGTGCTTTTCCAATTAAGATCTTTATAAGTCAGCATTATACCAGGAAAAATACAAGGTCGTCTTGCACTCTAAGACATCTTAAGATGTATTAAAGTACGTGCCTGTGCTATAGAGTGTAGTGTCTGCATCTTGAATTGAAAATGGCAATGGCAAAGATAATTTGGATTAATTTGCAAAGCAATGCCATGAGGTCATAAAATCTTTTTGTAAACGCTAGGTAATTATTTCCTAGAGTTTCCTAGAAACAGTGTGATGGTACCAAGACAGATCTAGTCGACACATTGCTAGCTGCCGAGACAGTAATACAGCGTATTTGTTTAAATTAGTTTTTCATGATACAACTAACTACTTAACCTGGCTAGGTCTCGAAGTTGTTTTTGATAACTAGCTACTATTGCCAAGAGATTAGAAAGAAAAAGACAACACAGCTAAACTAAAAAAGAACACAGGTAGTGTAGTAAAAGATCATAATTGTCAACGTTGGAGGAGTAAAGTCTTCTTCAACCAGGAACGAAAAGGAATATAACTGTGGGTGTGAAAACATGAAATAGTATTTTTCGGTGTGAAGTCACTCCGACGATAGTGTGGACGTGCTAGTGTATTTTGCCGTCTTCTGTGGTTGTTAATAATTAGGTGTGCGTTGTAGCCTGAAATTTGGTTTCTGGAACTCTTCACTGTCTTCTTTCTGTACCTCAATCGTCACTCGAATGGCATAGTGTTACTGATATTTAAGCCTTTTCTTGAAAATTCTTTTGTGGACTGGACATTGAATTAAAAGTGTATCACTTGTTTTGTAGATGTAGATATCTGTTTGTTCCACCACTGTACGTCGTTTTGTTGTGATATTCCTTATTATTATTTTTTCAGAAACGTAAAAGGAAACTTAAAAACATAATAGAAGTTTTTCTGAATAAGACTCAAGAATGAGATACCTAACTAGCATAAAAAACCACAGCGCAGTGATGTGTTGAGTTAAAATATTGAAAAGAAAATACGAATGTAAAATATTTTTTAACGTCAATTTGCATTATTAATAGGTGACTACTGTTTACCTTCTTTTGTGTATTACATGTAGAGAGTTTTATAAATTAGTATCCGCGATTTCTAGGACAACCTCATAAAAGAAATTTAGAAATTCAAATTAGATTTATAAATCCTAGGGAGTACCCGCTAGCTTTGTTATTTATGTTCCTTAATAAATTCAAAAAATACGCTATTCTTCTGTTTTGTTTCTTAAAAAACATCATTTACTGAACAAAAACCTGTTATTTCTGCTTCAATCCTTTGTTTTTAAATGCTTTTAATGTCGAAATTAACCACAGCATACTACCATTTTCGCATGGAAATGTTTTTTAATTAAAAACTAGAAAAAAAAGAATGACTAGGTAAAATATTTCGTAATTAAAAAGCAATAAAAAATCAACTACTTCACCATTAGTTTATTCGTGATTACGTTCTACTTTCTATTGATCATTTTTTTTATATAATCCATGGTAAATTTATTAATCTTTTTTATAAAGTCCAAAATGAGTATTTGATATAGAAATACCATTACTAGTTTTTCGTTGTAAAACTAGTTTTTAGGACAGCAGCATGGATTATATCTTCTACATATTCAAGGACGATAATGAATTAGAAAGGACAAAATTTACAAATTCGATGTAAACAGAAAGCTTAAACAGTAGGTAATAAGTGATTAAATTCAAGAATTATTATCAAAAACATTACTATGACTTGTACGCGTCAGATTGTGTTAAATTAGACAGACATGAAAAGACGAATGAAAATAGTTATAATGACGTCACGCACTGGTGAAGAAGACCATATTGTATTGACAATAACGTTCGTATATCAATCTCAATTTTGCTCCTACTTTTTGCTATCAATTTCTATCATTTATGCTTGGTACTTATTTTTCTCTTTTGTCTCATAACAGCCAATTCTCAACGCCTCAATTTCTCTTTGTTTGTAAAAATCATTATTTATTAATCGATTTCTAGAATTCCTTCTCTGAGAAAGAATATGCCAAACATTCACTTTTGAATTTAATAGTTTGACGTGTTTTGTTTTGTTTTTCTTTTTTTCTTATATAATACATTTAGAATGTTTATTTTACAAGTCTTATTCTTGCATCCCTTTGCATACCCTAGAAGGAATTTTTAATAAACCAGTGGAAATAAAAGTTTTTGAAATATAAATACTTCAGTAGAACTGTACTAGTCACTGAACTAAATTTTCAGATGTTATAGAAAGACCCGTAGATAAG
>VTPC01002847.1:0-20897 GCA_011009095.1 Ignelater luminosus | reverse complement strand
GTCACTGAACTAAATTTTCAGATGTTATAGAAAGACCCGTAGATAAGAAAATATAAAGACTGAACCATCAAGGCTTGCACTTCTAAGATGGGCCTCCAAGCTGGTTAAATTTGTCTACTTTGCTCTTCTTAGCTTTACAGTAACGGTAAGATTTTGCAAAGCAATATGCAATCTGCTTATTCTATTTAGAACTCTTTCTCGCAATTTCGGTTCATTTTAAAAGACTATACAGAGCAAACTCACCAAAACGTTTAACTTGCTACTTCCATGAACTTTTAACAATAGACAGAAATTCATACATAGATAAAAGTGTTTTGTTGAAGAGTTGTACAAGTAAAATATTTTGCACAAATAAATTCCTTCTTTGAGATCTCTGTTGTCTTTTTAACCAAGCCCTACGGAAGCTCAATTCCGATTTCCGTTTTGTAAACATTGCATCACTACCACGTTTGATACAAGAAGGAATAAACTGAAAGCGTTTTATGAAAAAAGTATGTAGATTAAAGACATTTTGATAATTATGACTAGCTACTGTTCTATTAGCTTACCTTAGGCAAGCTCTTAAGAAGAGTAATACTAACACGCTTGCAACCTTTTATCAAAGACAAAACAAAAACACTCAATGCCTCAACTTAGCAATGAAATTCCATTTTGTTTATTAGTGATTTTGGTCTCGTTCTGTTAAAAAGAAAGTTTAAGGTGAGAATCACACATAAAAAATGTTAAAGTTGGAATTCCATAAGAGTTCGTACTTGTTCCCTTGCTATTCAGAATGTATGAATTTCCAATGTTTCTAAAAGTAGCCGCACACATATTACCTCAGTGTTTTCAGATGAACAGCCTTATTCTTCCTGCATAAGAACGTGGAGATAATATTATTAGTAACTGATACTTACGAATCTTTGAATGTACTCTGAGATGATACGTGAAATGGAAATCAATTACTTAAAAGAACAAAGAATTTCGTAATTAAAAATGGCCTGCCATTCCCATGAAACTCATCTGACGCTACCATAAAATAATCTAAACTATATCTAGATTATATTAGGGCTACCACATAACAGAAAGTTGAATGAAGCATATACTAGACTGTATATACTATGTCTTATCATCAATGAGGAAACTCATTAAAAATAGAAGGTAGTCTGCTAATTCCCAAATCTATTTTCCACCTTATATTTATATACGATGGTTCAATATGAAGATTTGCTAACAAGACTTACGTCATTAAGATAAAAGTGTTCCCAGGATCATTTGCAATTGAGAGTTAACACTTTGTGCCTCCATCTGCAATGTATTTTTTTAACTAAAAATTGTAAACTGATAAATAGCTGCAAAGTAACTGGGTGCAATAGGCTATATGTTTTAACTTACTAAGGCCATAGCACTTTTGATATGCAAAAAACTTATTAGTTATTAAGATGAGAGTTTGCTTACGTCTATACTCCGTTCACGATGTTTCTGGGTCGTAACAGGTCATGCTTTCATTTTGCTAGGTTGAAAGTGTTTTCATTTTTATTTTAAAATGTGTCGTACCTGCGGCTGCATTTGGCGCTGTTGCACGATCAAAACTTTTGCATAAACTTTTAGTACCGATTAGTCTTGTTTCGTTAAAAAGAAATCAAGTTTTCCTTATATTTACAGAGTTACAAAAAAAACCAGCGTGAGATTAAACTGTCATAAAATCATAACCTTAAAGCACGTTAAGCGTCAATAAGATTTTACAAGCCGAGTTAATAGATAAACAGCCCGGTTTACAATACTCAAACTGTCATTCTTCCACAGCCATATACGACCCAGAAACATCGTGAACGCTGTATACTAGGTATAAGCATTAAAAATAACTTAAATGACATTTTAGAAAACAAAACAATATCTTAATAAACTCGTTATTTGAAACTTAATGAAAAATAATTTTTAAATGTAATTTTACATTATTTTTAATGCTTGTAGTAGAAGTAACCAAACTTTGATCCCAATAAAATTTTTCCATGTTAAAATTCCTATGGTCTTAGGAGCTAAAACATTCTGTACGTATTTTGATACCTAAACTGTAACCAAAGAATCTACAATATAATCTTCGAAATTGCATCTGGTGCATTTCATCAACAAGCACCGTTTCAAGAATCTACAATCCCTCCAGTCGTTCGCACTTTCATTAATTACAAGATTTGGGCATTTATAATCTTTACTTCAGGTACTTAATGCTGTTTAACTAGTTCTTCAATTAGGGTTGACAACAGAAGTCAATAGAAGCTTACCCTGCAAAAATCCATTTCTTTATAAAATTCTTATATCTGATTTTCATATTTAATCATATAGATCTGATTTAAAATTTAGTTCTTGCAATTTATAAAATCTTGGGTGCCTTCTAGGCTGTTCAAATCCTTCATATAGTAATTACTTTCCTGATTTCCATGACATTTTGAATTATCATAATCCGTTTTCTTTGATTTCACGATGACGAGTTGTTTTCTTCTTAAGCGTGTTTTCCTCCTAATTCATGGCTTTTTATGGATGGCTTGTTGACTGATCATTAAAGTCTTAAAAAATGAATTGTCTCAATCATTATTTTTAGAGAGAAGATTTAATGGCAAAGTTAGAACAAAGAGTTCGCATGGTTAGAAAACGCTTCGAAATATTTATTGAAAGAAAATGATAATCTACGTTTAATTTATTTATGAAACAGTGTACAGA
The DNA here is from genome assembly GCA_011009095.1 of Ignelater luminosus. Lineage (NCBI taxonomy): Eukaryota > Metazoa > Arthropoda > Insecta > Coleoptera > Elateridae > Ignelater > Ignelater luminosus. The sequence goes on along the minus strand of VTPC01002847.1, from coordinate 18,200 downwards.
AAGTTGTATTTGGAAAGTTAAACAATTGAAATATGTTCGGTTTTTGTTTATTTTTTGTTTTTAACACAGAGATTGTTAAATGCTTGATGAAAAAGTTAATTCTGATAACACCATAAAGTTCAATAATTTTATCAAAAGTTTTATCAGGAAGGTCATTTATTGTTTGCCTCAGACATTTTTGAAGATGATATCAATGTATATTAATTAAATGCAAGTATTTATCATGGCTCACTCTATTTCATACTAGATTAATCTCGCATTCTTTTTTATTTTTAGAAAGAAGATCAACTCATAACATCAAGCGGAACTAAAAGTAATCTGTCAAAAGAGTAATTGAAAATGTTACAAACAGCTATAGGTAGTATGACAATTTAATTATAAATAAAACGGTGTTTCCGAAGTGACGTAAAAAGGCGATCAAATAAAGGAATTTTTAATTCATGCTGCTCTACGTTCAAGATTTTAGATGAAATTACTACTTAAGACCCATGATGTTGACAGAGGTATTGCTTTTCTTTTTCATTCCCTCAAAGTAGCCTATTAAAAATGCAATTTGAATGAAAGATAGTGTTCTTATACACAACAAAGAAAATAAGATCTAAAAATATTTCCTAAGGGAAAGATTCCCTTGATTAAAACAAAAAGACTTTTTTTATCTCAAGATACGCCCGCTGAGAAAAAATGCTAACTTCATCGGAAAAATCTTTTGTCTCTCGATAATTATTTTCAACAAAATCTGAAAATAATTAATCGTTTTTGTAAATATTGACGAGACTTCTTTCGGCCCCTTTTTTCGCCTGTAAATAATAAAACATGTACCTTTAGGCATAATACAATGAAAAAATGCTGGAAGAATTTTTATATGTTTTTTCATGCATGTTTCGTTTGCAAAGGTAATTAACTTTTGTATGCATAAATAACAAATATGAAAATTTTATCAAAAAGAATATTTTAAAATACAATTTTGTTTTATCTTCGTAGATGACTTTTAATCGAAGGGACGGATATTTCGGAAATTACAAATTCAGAATTGTTTCCCTCTGGAATTATGTATTCCGTTATTCGGTTGATTTCGCAAGGTGAGGTGAGCTGGTTTGATGCCAAACTCTAATGAATTATTGAGTTGGGTTAGGAAAGTAGGATTTGGTTAGTAAATGTGGGTTGATTTACAAACAATACACAAAGTTAACTGATTTTTATTGGTACACGTACTTGGGTGCGTCTAGATTGTTACGAGATTGCGATGATTTTCTAGATTTTTTTATGTAAAAGTTTTCTGTGCAGATTCTGAATTGTTATATTACAAATGACTACAATCTTAAGTTTTTAATAATCAATTAGCTTAATAATCCTACAAAAAAGTGGTATAAGAGAATTTTGAATTTTTAAATGTTTTGGTATCAGTTTTTAGACAATTCTAAAATTTCTATGATGTTACATTTTTTAAAAGTTGATTTTAATTTCCTCTACTATGTACATTATTTAGCAAACTAATAAAGTTTATAACTAAAAGAAGATTCAGTTACTTATAATCCTATTTCTTGACATCTGGAAGATACATCTTAAGCAACAATTTTTTTCTTGAATGCTTTATTGTTTATTTATACTTTATTTACAATAACAAGATGAGTAAAATAACATAAAACAATTTCGACCTGAAATACATTTTTGAATTTTATTCTGCGTGCACGGAAACTCGCAAATACGGTCCGAAGTTCGATTGACTTTGACACGAATACATGTTATTAATACAACATCTGCTAAATCTTACCGGTCCCATATTGACGAATCCATTCCGGCGGGCGACAACGTGGGCCTCTTGTGGGTCGACATCTCTACGAAAACGGACAAGAAAAGAATTACTGAAGATTTCCGCGGTTGAGGAGCATGAACACACCAAAGACAGTAATGAAAAAAGCCTCCAGTATGGGGGCATGGTAAGACAGCAATGAACGCTGTATATTCACCGCGACGCCATCGGCGCGCACTGCTGACGTCACGGGCATCGATTTTGTGAATTCGTTGATAATATATACCTACTACTTTACTTATTGACTAATGACGTCTGATACACACAAAATCGCTTAATATTAAATTAACATTTCTGATAAGGGGTTAAGGATGTGCTGATAATATGGATAAGGATAATGCGATTTTATAACTATAGTTATTTGTCCACCGTTTTAATAAATCAACCCTTATCTGATACTATTACGGTATTTCCTAAATCATATTTTGATAAAAAGTAATTTTCCGCACATGGTCATTTTATCGAAGCTGTCTCACCAACTGGCAGAGACATTTATGGACTGTGAAAAAAACTGAACAAAAAAACAAGTCATAAATGTACATCAAAAGATTATATAATGCTGTTTTGGTCATTTTAATAATGATTTTGCTTTCAGTGGACTCTGAACTGCTTTCATCATTGTTACGACTCCTTTTATCCGTCGCTTCTAATGCGGAAACAGCATCAAATGCCCTTCGCTCGGGTAAATGCTGAAGGGTTACGGCAGGTTCTAACCGTTCTAACCCAGAATAGAGATTTGAATCAGCTTCATTTGATTCACGTTGTGCTTTGTCTTCTATTATTGTTTCATTAAATGTATTTAATATAAATGTATTTAATGATTTTGTCCTTTAGAACACATGTCCATTTCTGTGATTAAAGATGATATCACGAAGAGCAATTTGAATGACAAAGCTACTTTTGTCTTTTGAATCTTTTGGTTTTTAAATCTGGAATAAGTATAGATTTAACTGATTAAAGTTGAATTAATTTTAAACATTTTTATCCAACTTCCAGGTGCTCATTAAAAAAGTGCCTTAAATGTTACTAACTTACATTATTTCAGAATGGAATATCTATCGGTGTGCCGTCGGATGATTTAGACGGTTTGGACTAGCAATGGGGAATTAGTCAAAAGATGATGATTGACTTTGTATTGCGAAAATTTAAAAAGTAGCTTTTGGTCGGTAAAAGAAAATTTAAAAGCGGACGCGTCAGGTAATTATCATGGTTTGAGAAATGCTTCAATTTTATTCTAATTATACGTAATCCAATTTAATAAAAAAGAGTCATACTTCAACCTCTTGTAAATATTCCCCAAGCTTGAATTTTTTCCGCAGCAAAGCAACACCTGAAAAAGTCTAAAAAGACCTAGATCAATGCTTAACTCCTACTTAATCTTTGCAAAATAAAACAGTATCTGCTACAATGTGAAACACAATCTTGTCAGAATACAGTCATTTTTTATCATTTTAAAAATAAACTTATTTTCCATTGACAATTGTCTAATGTTAACATCTCAATTATTAGCCAAGAAATTATTAATCTTATCATCACATCAAGGCAACATTGAAAGAATCAAAACTGCAACCATTGAGCTTCATCGCCAGTAACCGATGATAATAAATACTTTAGTTGACTCGCTTAAATATGGTTCTTAAATTCCATTACATAGGTAAAGTAGCGAAAAGTACAAAGTGATGTACAATCAGCAATAAGGAGAAACAACAGTGTACTATCTACTATAAATATTACCCTTGTAAGAAAAGGAGGGTTCATTATGTAAATGCTTTGGGCAATTCTGACTGAAACTGAATATCGACCTTATCATTTTATTCGATAGTAGAAGACTGAAACATATCTAGTAAAGATGATTTACGTTGGGGAAAGAAGTTTTGGTAAAGTATGCAGGTTTGATCCTGATCAAGATAATGTTTATATTTATGCCGTCGCCAGCATCCAGATCGTTTTAAAATCAAAAATATTGATTTTATACATTGGCTTGTCTAAAGTGCATGTGAAGCCTTAAATGCTTAAAGCGAGAAATAGCACAGGAATATTCAACCTAAATGTGAAATTATACATTCTTACACTCCTAATTATTACTAAACTTGTCTAAAACCAATGTAGGAGAAGAATCCAAGAAACCAAGTTTTCTCAGTTTATAAAATTTGTTTGAAAATATTACATCCTTTTATTGTTCTACCAACTTTTGTGGTTGCTAAAGGTTAGGTTTACAGCACACAATAAAAAATAAAAAAACTGATTTGGAATCTCAACCGTGATAACATCTGTGGATATAACTTAGAAACGCTTTCTTTCACGCTCTTTATGATCTACACTTAAGCGCACTCCTGTATAAGTACAATACTGTGCTTAGTTAGATTTTTGACAGAGCAAAAATTATTTCAACAATCCCATATGTTCCACAACAGACAAATATCTTTGCAGACGCCCTAAAAAACGTTTACCAACACTCTGGACAAACCCCTTTTTGATGCTAATGCTTAACGCAATATCAAGAACGACATCTGCTTTGAACCAGACGTGGCCATAAGACTTCGAAGTGCTCTGGCCTGCTACTGGACAGTATCGGTTCAATCCTCGACCAGGAAAAAATTAAAGCAATAGCCTTCTTTCTCTTTTTCTACCATTGACTTTTTAAACAAATCCTCAATCATTGCCTCCCTTGCGAATACTTTCTCAATGCTTAAACTTTTTGGAAAAATATTGGTCATAGATACTAGGAATTTCTTGAAAGTCACAATCAACTTATCATCAATGACGTTTTCTGTCCGCCCACTAACATCGGGCACGTGTACGTCGATTTTTGGCCAAAAACCGCGTTTTCCAAAAGTCTATCATTTCGATTTTTTGTTTATTTTCTACTGGCACGATATTCCTGTTTCCAGGATCTAATTCTCCTCTTCTAATTTGCCGTCTCATAAATAACATCACGTAGTTCAGGATCAAGGATACTGGTATTCAAAATAATGCAACTGGAGATTGGTACCGTACGTGAAAGATAAGACTCTTCATAAAGTTCGCTCTATTTTACCACGGCAATCACATTAAAACTGAAAAATTCCATCCAACACACGTCTTCCAATAACTTTAATCATTTGTTATTTATTTTGCTGTTATTTTCATTCACAGGCTAAGGTGGAGCGACAAGCTGAAGCACTACCTTGTTCAGCACTTCAGCAGCACAGCAATTTGTTCTCTAGACTCAACGGCAACATTCCAGACTGCCACTCACGGACGCTGTTACACGCATATGAACAATACCTTAATCCAAAGCATGATCGATGACCGATCTATCATTTTCACTACTGCATGTGGTCGTTCGGCTCCAACAAGAAAAAAAGGAGATGATTTTTTTGGATTGCTTAGTCACTGCAGAGAAAGTGTATGATCTAAAGAAATTCTCATTTCCGCCAAATTACTAAGCAACATAGCATAGCAATTTCCGCACTATGTACCTATTAAGATGCTTTCAGACGAGCGGTTTTTTTACCGCGGGGCACTACATTTGCAACGGCAGATCTTAACACCTGTTTACATAAGCGAATTATTTTCGGTTGTTTTGATGTTAGTTATCATTCTTCCGTACAAACTCCACTGCAATGATTTTGCGCGATGGAGTTTGTACGCAAAATTGATAACTACATCAAAACACATTAAAACAATTCACTCATGCAAACACGTTTTAAGATGTGCCGCCGCAAATGTAGTGCCGCGCGGTAAAAAACCGCTCGTCTGAAAGCACCATTAGAGTTGATCTTCGCACCGGCTGTTACTACTAAGACACATTGTTCGCTTCGACATCACCTGTAGCACAACCACAGCCCGCCGTTGCATCACTGTTGTCCAAATCTTCATTTATTCTGTTCCTAGATTAATAAAAAAACAATACTGACAGTAACAGTCAGTTAGAGATACCAAAAGAAGTGACTTTCTTGATGAAGTATTCAATTACCTCTTGTTTTGTCTTTATCTTTTCTTTTTCTAAGAATATTCTAACCTCGACTGAGAAAAAAGCATCGGAACTTCTAAAATAGCTTTCTCCCAAATAAGGAAATGAAACACAACGACATTCTTGTTTTTTTTCTCTGTTAAAGCCAACCCAAATTTCACGTTTAGATTTTCAGTTATTAGCCTGTATGCACGCAATTAACAAAATAATATGAAGTAGCCTTTCATTAAATTTTGCCAGGGACTGCAGGCAAAATTAAATTATTTACATCTCTTGAGAGTAAAGGCAATTAGTCGCCAGTTTAGGGCAAAAGCTCATTAAGCATAGCAAAAGATGAGAATGAATGTGTTATAGTGCCATAGGGATGTATTTTGTCTTATGTGATATCGGAAAAATATTATAAATGTAAATTGTTAACTGACCCAAGAATTTCTAAAAATTTGTATTTGAACATAATCTTGTTATATCGATTGTATAAAAATTCTTTATAAGTGTAAGAAAATGAAGGTCATGCTTGCAATCACCTACTCCCATTCAAATCTTTTTAGAAACTTACCTGTTATAAATACCTTATGCAATTCTTGCTGAAATCAAACAAAATGATTTATCACGTGCAAGTACTTTATTGCCTGCCTTATTTCTTGTACGAATATATTTTGGTTCAAATAACTTAAATATATTAAAACGTGGATTTTATTTGCTCTTCAAGCTATTCTATATCTGTGGTTTGACTAAGTGTTTATAACATGTTACTTGGTTTTATTTTCGAGATACTATTCCTTCCTGGGATATTTATCGGCTGAGCACCTAACTAAACAACTTTCTTATCTTATTTAGCGTTTAGATTGTAGGCTGTTTGTCAACGCTGTCAAAAGTAGTGGTGGGGGCAGCTTTTAAAGCTCAAAATTAGTCCAACTCCCACTGAAAAAAGGCAAGTCCAACGTGCGCACAATATTATGACAGCTGTAGAAATAGAGTAAATCGTTCTTTGGTAAAACCTAACATGAGCTGACAAGATTTTTGCTGAATTAAATGGCTGAGTGTTCTTCGTTGCGCTCGATAATACGATTATAGGTTGTTTTCTGTATGGTATCGTGTGTAAATACATAATTATCGTTTTTCTCTAGAAATTGCCTGACCTAGCGATCTTGGAAGAAAGAATAAACTTTTTAAAATCTGGTGCCGAAGAGTTGGATTTAAGTTTTTCAGTTGGATACTACTCTATGATTGCTTTAATAAAAATATAGAATTACAAATGTTTATCAATACACTTACGAAGGGATGAACTTCTTTATTTACAGTGATGATTTAATCTTGAAATTTGTTTATATTTACAATATTAACATTTTACTGCAGAGGGATAATCACAAACATTTCTTTCAGGATCATAAACTAAGTCTTTGCTACAATTAAAAGTGTACTTAATATAAAGAGTACCATATTTAAGGCAGTAGTAAAATCTACTGCAATTGAGTGGGTCTCGAAAGTGTCCTGATCCTTTACATTCAAAAGCGACGCCGTCTTTGACAGTAGTTTGAGTAGCAGCGGTAGTTGCACTAGGAGAAGCGGTAGTTGCACTAGATGCAGTACTGGTACTGCTTGAAGAACTCGAATTCTCTGATGAACCCTACGTAAATAAAGTGTTAAAAGCTTAAAAGATACTTTGATTTATTAATAATACGCACCCCACGAATTGCAGCGTTAATTGCAGATAATATAGGATATTTTGACCCACATACTCCACGGAAATCGTCGGTCTCAATAGACCAAATCATTGCACCACCTAACAGCATCTTTTTGGCGAAATTTACCTATAATGAAATGCATAATTGATTAAGAATAAATTATTACGTTATAGTAATACTCATAATATTTATAGTATAGCATTTAGAACACCTAACCTGTAGGTTACGTATCTCAAACCATTTCAACCCCTAATGTTAATGCAAACCAAAATGGTAACTAACCTTTAGAGTCACTGATTTAGGATTGTCATAACCCACCCACTGGTTCTTCAAGTGTGTATAAGGGACCTGCTGTTCGTCACTCCATGCTATAGCCCATTGTCCACTTAGCTGCATCTCACATATCTAAAATGTATTTACTTAAAGTATTACTACTATTGCTATTGTTAAAACATTCTATACTTCATTATAACCTAGCATGCCAGCTTCAGATGTGTATGGTCCTGGCAGTCCCGCTCCTATTGCTGGCGCACCAATTGCAGCATTGTTTGGATCGGCAAGAGTATAGCTTCTTCCGTAGATACCAATACCAAGGATAAGTTTTTTCGGGGAGGCACCTCTTTCAATCCAAGCATTAATGCAGGCAACCTAATACAAATAAACTGCTTTAAAAACATTGTACGATTTTTTTATTTAGTATCAAGATATAGATTTGGATATGCATATACTATTTATGGCAGACATCCAAATGCATGCCCATAGCACCAAGAATACTACAGACGGTTGTTATTTATTTGCTAAATACAGAATACAGAAGAAACCTATATATGTTTTGGATAATATGCTTCTACGCCTCTTTGGTTTTCAATGACGACAATTATTTAATTTGGTTTTGATGAGATAAGGTTGGATTCTATTTTACAGTATTACTTACCACATTTAATTCTTTAGCTGCGGCTGTGACGTCTTGGGAAGATGGATATAATGGAGCATTATGTCCAGTGAACTTTTCCCACGATCCATGCAAATCGTATGTCATGACGTTAATAAAGTCTAGGTACCTGTTAATTATAATTCCAAAATCAGTACTTTATTATTTTTTGTAAGATTTAATATAGTATACTGTGTCACTTTGGCAATTCACATAGTAGCAGTAGCCGCTATTAATTTAATAAATATTATTTTTCCCTGGTATGTTTCGTTAATTAGACGTGAAACATAGAAACAAGGAGAAGAAACACCAAATATAATTTATTTCTCTGTCATAAATAAAGCAAGCTTTTTTCCAACAGTAGTAAATACAGGGTTTCTAAGAACACACTCTTAAACTTTTACCAAGAAAATTTACTGTTTCTGAAGAGCATGGTTTTAGGTCTGTTAGGGGTTTGATGAACCAATTGTTGAAACTTATTAGTCTTTGGACTTTGGGTAGAACGTATAGGTTACAGGTAGTTGGTACGACATAATGTATCTGATTTGCATACGTAAAAATGATAAATCGGTTAATCTTCTCTGCAGAAATGAGACCTTAGACGATATCCAAGATTATTTCTAAAAAGACTTTTATTAAAAAGCTTCATGCCTTTTCTGTTAAATATGCTGAACTGGAATCGATACAGCCACCACTATATTTAGCAAGTTTTTGAATTCGGGTTTTCATTACTTTGTCTGTAGAGTCAACGGCTTTACTGAGAATTCTACCAAAGCTAGTCTGATTCTATTTAGCAAAAAAGTAGGCTTTGTCAAAACGTACTACTCACATGCTGGCAAGAATTTACAATATGTTTAAATAATGCTCCTGTCATTACTACTCATTTATACGTGTATGGTTATCTGATGCAGGATAAGTTCAAGGATAAGCCCTACTCTTTATGATTGGTAAAATAAATTTTTATTGTAGTAACATTATTGGCCTTTCTCCATATATTAGAAATTACGAGTACAATAAATTAGTAAAGTTTTTAATATTACAAGAACAGTTCCTATGCTTTGATTAGTAAAGACAGAACGAATATTTAGTCTGTAGTTCAGCAACTATGTTGTAAAAAGAATTATACGTGTAGATACAAATAACTTACTTTGATAAAGCAGGTACGTTATAAGAGATATCAACAGATGTGGCTGCTGCAGCTACAGCTGCTGTTAGCAAGTAACCATATTTGTCGAAAGTAGCACGAAGTTCTTTTACGAGTTCAATAAAATTAGCCTGCAAATAAACATGCCGATTAAAAATTCATTGAAATACCAGTAGCAAATAATTTGAGGTGTTAATTGGGCTACTGCCACACCCTGTTGCGATATTTTTTCGCGACGTTTCGGGTGCTGACTCTGTTTGCATCTTTAGGCGTTCGCCCTGAGAAAGGCGGTAAATATTTCAACAAAGTGTGGCAATAACCCAGTTAACATCTCAAATGAGAATTCACACTCATCAACTTTTAGACAGCAGCAAATAATAATTATTGCACCCTCCGTCTCGAAAAAAATGGGGTTTTAACTCACTTATTTAATTCTATAGTCCCTGCTCACTTTATTAGACTCATCTCAAATATTTCTGTTTTTTGAAAATTTTGATTGTATTAAAAGGTATTTTCGAGCCTTGGAAGACTATGTAGGTGCCTTAACGATTGTATAACCAAATTTACTTAGTTTGGTAGATAATTCAGTCGATAATGTAGAGTTCTCATTGAAATCTCAGAAAGTGACGATTTACCGGTCAATTTTCCAGCTGAGGGTAGTCATGATTATTAATGAAAATAAAGTGTTTTGCTTTGAAGTTTTGCCAAATTTGCTGTAGTGATTTTAATGTAAGTATTTATGTTACTGTGTAGTAGTGTTATTTGTAATTTTTATTAATCTTTTAACAAAGAAATCAGTCGATTATTCTTCGATTGGAATTCTTTTAGATGGGCAAATGTAAAGATCTTTCTTTAGATAACAAATCATCTGTAATTGCACTGATATCTAATACTTAATACAGTCAAAGAGATATTGCAAACGATTGTGGATTATCTCAATCGTCAACAATTATTAAGAAATCTAGCTGTGGAACACAAAAGAGCAACCCACTGTGAAATCAAAAAAAAACTTTAGGAGGCAGTTTACACTGTATCAGTTGCTGCTCTACGAAGAAATCTGTATAGCATGGGCAGTTAACAAGCCAAAATTAACACCAGTCATGGTCAAAAAACGATTGACTTAAGCCTATTTGCATAAACACCTGTCTCTTAATGCTTGGCAAATAGTAAGTCAATAAAGATAATTTTATTTGGACACTTTAGTGTTATTATTGCACGTTTAACAGGTTTGCTTTGGTGATGAGGCAACATTTCAAATCATGAATGATGGGTTCCAGTTTGTTTGAAGACATCTAGGGGAAAAGTACAATATAAACTGTGTAGTCAAGACAGTCAAGCATCCCACATCTGTGATGGTATGGTCTGTCATCAGTGGGAAGGGATTGGGAAGGATACATACCATGGAGGGAGCCATGAGGCAGAATCAATATAAAAAGATTCCGCAGACAAAATTGATCCTGCAGATGGACGAATGGTTTGGCAGTGGTCGTAAGATCTTCATGCAAGACAGGGCACCTTGTCATACTGCCAAAATAATTAAAACAGTTTTGGAACAGCAGAGAATACTCCTATTACTATGACCCCGGAACTCACCAGGCATGAATCTAATTGAGAATGTTTGGGAGTTTCTGAAACGAGAACTGATCAAAAAAAATATTACAAACAAGGATCAGTTGATAGAAAGAATACTCCATAATTGGAATCACAATGATAACTTAAAAGAAATGGCAAGAAGCTGCATAAATAGTGTGTCCAGAAGAGTGAATGCACTAATAAAAGCCAAGGGCGGTTTAACAAGGTATTAATAATTTAATAATAGTTTATATATATGTATTAATAGAAGTTATTTTTGTACAATAAATATGTAGAAAGGTCAAAACCATCTTTTAATGTCATTTAATATATGGTTAATATAATCAATATTAGTTCTAAAATTCAGGGAAACCAAAATCTTGCAAGTGAGTCTAATAAAGTGAGCAGGGACTGTAAATCTGGTAAATGAACTACAAACAGGAAAATGATAATATTATATAACTATTAGTGTACGAGTTCCTTTTGCATAAAATAATATTACTTAAGTGTGTTTATAGGTTAGGGATGCGAGTGTATACTATACTAAAACAGATATTGTTAATAGCTGGTGTATGGGTTTTACTTTTGCGGTTTTACAGAATAATTCTATTAACTAATTTCCCTTTGAGAGAAATGTAGCGGATAAAGTACACGTAGTAGGTGTGATCCATGAATGAAATTTGTATTACTATGTATGTTACATATTAATCGTTGTGCTATGTCGTAATATTTAGCTATAAAAAGTAAATACTCAAAGCTATTACATTTCAATTTGACAAATAATTGAACTTTTTTTTTTTGTTTATTTTAAAGGTAGAATATTGGATGAATTTATAAAATATTATTTTTCTTGCAAGTAAACACTCAATAAAACTAAATGAAGCTCGTTGCCCGGCAACATTATTTTGCTTTCGGCGTTAGGGATATGAAGTTTTGTACGAGTGGAAAGCATAAAGAATAACAATATTAGAAATTTGTGATTTCCAGTAGTTGAAATTTTATTTAAAAGATTTGTTAGAACTATAGTGAACTAATTTAGCAATATGTAAATAATACTGACACTACCTTATCTAATGAAGAACCATCTCTCTGTCCTGGATATTCCCAATCAAGATCAAAACCATCAAAACCATAAGTACTAAGCAATGTAACCGCATTATTCACTAATACTTTTCTTAGACTAGCACTGGCTGCAACTTTAGAAAACTTTGCAGATCCTTCATTCCATCCTCCAATAGCTACTAAAGTTTTAAGATTTGGATTTAGTTTCTTCAACCCGTTAAATCTTTTAAAGCCATCTGAAATAAGTTTTAGATATCTATAGTAGGTGTTAGAAAAAATACATGAATCTACTTACTGTTATATACTTCGTTATACTCGTCCATAATTCTAATAGATCCATCAAGGTTGATTCCAACAAATGTATATATAGCATGTGTACATAGATTTGGATCTATGTCTTCAATTGTAAATTTTCCTTTGCTATTTCTATAAACTGACCAACTACCATAATAACAAACAACTTTATCTAGAAGTAAGCACAATTAAGGAAATTAATCTCAATCTTTGATTTTCTAAGATAAAATCAAAGATTTTGCTGATACTCATATCATAAATGCAAATGGGAAAACTAAGCTACGCAGATTTCTAAGAAGAAAGTTGTGGTAACTCGAATTCGGGGAAAGCAATTATAGAAATTTTAAATTCAAACAATAGGCAGATTAAAATGATAGCTAAAACTTTCAAAAATGGAAATGGAAACTCTGAAAGGAACTTTCAATAAAATTAAATATGTTTACTAATGTAATTAATGCTTTGCATAGTAGTGTATACCCTCCATTTAAAAACTTGCTTCGGTTGTTTATTCTTCAATGTAATACTAAAATTGGTAAGACATCATCTCGATTCATTTATTATTTTCAAGATTTATAAGTTTGAAAATTGATTTTATTCGTACAAAACGTAATTTGTAAATGGATTTACTGACCCGATCTTTGATAACCAGATTAGAGTTTAGTAATTAAATAAAAGAAAATTAGTAAAAAAGGGTCCAACGACGTTGCTTTCTATTTATTGAGGACGTGATCAAACGCATGAAATGAATTCAAACGAGTGAACCCTAGTAGTCAATTTGCACAAAATGAAATGAGTATCACGATTCAGCAAATTTAATAAAAGCTTATTCATTTATCATAATGACTTCAATATTTGTTTATTCATAGTTTTATAGTTTTTAAGACGTAAAAATCTTTTTATCCCCGAGTAAAATTAAATAAACAAACGTGCTTTTCAAACGCTTAGTTTTCTCTAAAACGCGGATTAATTCAATTAAAATTATAAACTTTTAGCAAACAAAAGCAGATAACCGTGTTTGTTTCAACAGAGTTTACATAACAACGTTTCTACACACAATAGGTATTTATTTTACATACCCGTGATAGCTGACACAACTTCAAATGATAATAATATTGTAATAATGGCAAACTTGATAACCTGCATGGTCAGGATTAATTATTACCTGAAATAAAAATAAATTTTTTTAGTTCTGAGAGGAAATAGTAATAAAGAGCAGAATTCGTATATCTAAGGTGTTTCTGAGTTACGCATCATAAAATGTAATTGCAAGTTAAACATTAATAAAATATTTATAAACTAACTCCAAAGAAAGACTTGCGGTATAGGTAAGAGAAAGAAGTAAATTATATAGAACAATGTCAAAAACAGTAAAGTCTGACAAAAGACTAAGTGAGCTATGTTATTGCAAATTAAAGTATTTGGATAGCTCTTCATATAAATAAGATATGAACAAAAGCTTTTAGAAAATAATTTTTTGTTAACATTTTAAAAGCAACCGAAAAAGAAAATTTTTGTTATCATCAATACCAAGCCCCACATATTGCATAATGACAACCAATTAGTCCACCCTGCAGTGTAAAGACTACAAAAGAAGAATTAGATTGAAGGAAATTAATAATGTCAAATATACGAGGATTTGTTCCCAACTAATAAGTGAAACACATCAAATGGGATTTAAAGCACCGTAAAGTAAAATCAGGTTAAAGTTAAGCGAATGTGAATCATTGATTTAATATGAATTGTCTCAAACAGGAAATATAGAGAAAATATTAATGATCAGACTTCCAAGTTTTGGGACATGAAATATGATTCCAACATGGACGTCGCGTCAGTCGTTATAATCTAAATAATAATTAATATCATAGATTTATTGTTAAAACTATTAGTGCATACGATCTTTTTTAGTAAATAATAATTTTGTTATGTTTCATCTACATTTTAAAATCGCTTAAAATTACGTAATTATACAGAGTGGGCCACTTAACTTCGTATTTTACTTTTCAGTGTATATCTTCCCTAAAACCCCTGCTAGTATTATCCTGCGATAAAATTTCAGAAACACCCTGCAGTTTTTAGTATGAAGCAGAAATTAATTTCTAATTATTGTATTATACATACTTAAAAATAAATTCTGCAGAAAAGAATAGTTAAATAGTAGATAATAATAGTAGAAGGCCTATACAAAACAACATACTAAACCTGACATAACATGCAAGTTCACACTCACCTGCTACTGCATCACACAAAATTTGTTGTAGTGCGGAATTATAATATGGAACAAGTTAATTTATATCTTTTACATTATTTGCTGATATAAGTAAAGTATAAATTTTAAACGTCATGTAATAGAATAAATTATAAACTTAACTGTAGAACAATGCACTTGAAGTTCGCAAAAGGATATGACGCAGAATCTAATCCTAAAAATAAGCTTTTCTAAGAAATAAAGAGTTTTTTTAATAATCTCTGTTATTAATATATTGTAGGTTATTCACTTTAACAGAATTTTTAGGTAGGTCATGCAAATAAAAATTAATTTAGATAAATTTCCCGTAATTGGCTAATATAGGATTGTGCACTTTTTGGTAAAATATTGTGATGAGTTTAAATAATTATGCAAATGTTCATAACAACATAAAGTGTAACGTAATAACAATTAGTATGTATCATTAAATGTTATCTGATAGTTGCTGAAGATTTATGCATAAATTATGGTGCTTTATGGCTGTGTATCAATGCATTAGTGTAGTACAAAGCGTAGGTGTGTAAATATTAGAAGCGCGTGTGCTTTTACTGCCTTATTTTAAAACTGAAAACAAAACTTAAAAATAATTTTTATACCGACAAACTTTTATTCTAACTTCATTGGAAGTTTAAGTAACTTTACAAAACAGTTTTTCTCATCTTTAGCTTTGCGTTGCTTTGTACTTTTAATAATTCTTCTAGAAGGGAAACAAATATACGAATAATAATTACAAAAACTACAGTACAGAATTGTAAGGATAATTATACAAGTTTTAATTATTCGATCTCATTAGGTAGAACTACTAAGGAGTGGTACTACTAGAATATATTCCAAACAAGCAAGCAGGCGATTAGTACGACACCTAAATCTACTACAAAATACGTGTTAGCGTTTATATACGTTACACATAGCGAGGATATGAATTGAACTATGTAACTGTTCTGAAGAAAAGAAACAAGAATCGATATCGCAATCTCGATACTAAAACTGCTATTGACTAATACGTTAAAGTGCGTTCTACTAATTTTAAGATGCGTCACACCTAATTACTATTTTTTACTACTATCTTCGATGACAAGAAACTCTTCAAGATGATTTACCAAACAAGATTTCTGACTTGCTGGTAATAGAGCTGGTATTCTTCATTATTAGCTACTCTGAAAAAGACCAGCTGTCATCGCAAACGGCACTCAATCTGAGTTTCTTTGAAAAATACAGTGCCGCGATAAGGATGCCTTCTCTAAGTTATGGAAATGCACCCGTAATGTCTACAGCAACTATCTTCTTGAAGTCTGATAGCGTTCAGGTAGTACCTATTTAAAAGTGCATACTAGGTCAGGAATTTACACTTATATTCCTTCTAATCATTTCCTGCAAGAAGTATTTCCAAGTAGCGTGCGATCGAAAAGTCGAAGTACATGACAACGCTGCTAAGAGAGTAGATAGCGGTTGGCAGTTATAAATTGTTAGATTAAAGCAGTATTAAAATTCAATTTAACTTTTAAAAGGACAGTTATATATTAAAATTCAAATAAAACAATAAATATTTGCAGAGAACACTTGTTTTTTTTTCGATCGCACTGTATAAAGTATTTCAAGTATTAAGTATTAAGAGTATTAAGAGCATTAAGTATTTTTAGCACTAAGTATTTCAATTACTAAATATTTCGAATATTGAGTACCTTAGTTTTTAAGTACTTTGAGTATTAAATACTTCGATTCTAAGCATTTCCATTATTAAGTTTTTTGAGTATTTAGAATTACGGTTGTTAAGTATTTTTATTACTATAATAAGCACTAAGAACAACGAGTATTAAGTATTCCAAGCATTAAATATTTCAGTATTAAGTATTTCGAGTAGCCAGTTTTTTAAGTATTTGTTTTTTTAATATTAATGTTTTCGCGGAAATAGGATAAAATCAGATGTGAAACGGGTGGAAAATAATGAAAGTTGCAGAAGGTACGTTAGTTTTTGTATGCAGTGAATGCAATCATTCATTTTTAAATATTGATGAAGCAGTGCAGCACCTAAATAACCATCATTCTGGAGATAAACCTTCAATAAATAATAATTTATTTTAAACTTGGAATAAAAAGTACAACATTTCTAATTATACTTTCAATTTAAGGTTATTTTAATAGTTTTAATAAAATTGGAACGTATGTAATAAGTGATAAGGATAAGGAACGCTTATTAACAGAAGAATGTAGCAGTGATAATACTGTTACTACTGCCATAAACGGTACCACATTTTCTGCAAAATCATTTAATTTCTTCGTCACTGCCATCCATAAAAAATTGTTTGGCATATTGCACAATATCCACAATTGCAGTTTTAATACTTTTGTCTATATTTATAGGTTTAGGTTATGTTTATCATTTACTTGAAAAATGTTTATCAAAAATTCCCATTACCAGCTCCTGACACTTTTAAAAGCCCTAGTACGGTCGGATATTTAATTTTTACACTATTAGCACTCTAATCCAATCTCACTGTTTTCTTGACATCGTGCACTACACTACACTAACACCAAAATCAATATCCGAACGTACCTTATTGAGTATTAGGCATTTCTAGTTTTAACTATTTCAAATGCTAACCCCCGGTTGCATAAAACGTTCTTCACCGTGGTGTCAAATTAAAAATGTTAGTAACCAATCAGAAGTAGTAAAAATTAGTATCAACTTTAAATTCGCCAATAAGATCGATAGATTCTAAAGTTAATATCGCCTTAGATAATATCAATTTTGAAAACGCTTTATGCAACCGGAGTTAACTATTTTAAGTTTTAAGTATCTGATTAGTAACTGTTTCGATTCGATGAACAAACTTTAAGAAGCTTGTGCTTATGAATTGCTGAGATTGCAGCCTCACAATCTCATTAAGCTGATAAAAAAGGCTTTAGCGGCAATACAGTTTTAGTGAGTAAAACCAACTGAATGAATAATACTATTTATTAGGTTTCCAATTTTTCTTTTTATACACAATTGACATGCTGACATAATAACAAATTACAAACTAGCTAACACAGAAAAATAACAATTCTGCAAAATATGCAAATATAACATTATTACCAGTATTACATTTTAACAATATAAGCATTCTGCATTTACTATATTTTACACATCTAGGTTATCTTTTCAATTACCTAAACTTTTTGTATTTACTATAATATTTTTATGAAGTAAGGTGATACACCAGAATTTTCAACTTGCGTAGTCTTTCTTTTATGAAATGCAATATGTGTAGGTGTTCTTTATTAATTTCTTGTGTTGAAATTGAATTATTTGATTTAATTTTATAGAAAAATTAGAATTATGAGAGCTTTCTTGGTGAAGGAAAACCGTTTTTGATTTTAGAATGAAAATGGTTAATTTCAAAATTAAACAAAAGTATTCCGAGTATTAAATATTTCGTGTTTTAATTATTTCGAGAGTATTAAAGTAGTATCTCCGATACAGTCTGGTTCAAACATAAATTCTCACATAAACGTAAAAATA
>VTPC01002844.1:0-68920 GCA_011009095.1 Ignelater luminosus | reverse complement strand
AGATATTTGTAGAGATGTTATTGTTCCATCTGCAGTACAAGTAAAATTGTATAAAAATGTTGAAGCGATTAACCCAGCACAATATGGCAAAATAAAATCTGCCTAAATATTCTCACGATTTCCAACCTAGCTTTTTAACGTATAGCAAACATGTTCTTGCATTGGCGTTATATGCCTATAGGCAATTCCCAATTATGCAAGTCATGTGTCTGAGTCTAGACACAATACATTAACAACTCAAGCCCATACAAAGTATAGAAAACTTACTCATCACACGGGAGAAGATGTTATTAAAACAACAAGATAGGTTTATATAAAAATGGGTTTATTTCCTAATTAAATGACTAAGTAGTTTTATCCATACTTAACCTATACTCTCAAAAATAATACTAGAATAGTACAAACACTGATCAGTTATGTATTTTTACTACATGTGTATGTATACGTTAAAACTTGTTAGTTTGATGGCATATTTCGGAATGTTCATAAGCAGGATTAACAATTCCATCTTGTATTTGTAAAGCCTTTGACTTATTTGTTTCACTACTTGTAAAAACAATATCATTTATGCCATCATTAAGATTTTTTGCAAAACTTCGGTTTTCATTCAAGTAGCTTTTACGTGATCTGAATAAATTACGTATCTTTGGGGCGAGTTTTTTGTCCAGGAAATATTGCACAACTATGTCCTCTGCTAGCAAGCTACAAACAAAATTAGCTAACGCTAAACCTAAAATTGCCAATCCAGCTTCCATCTTTGGTGGCAATAGTAATTCTAAAGCTGAAATAATCCATTGTGCTGGATATAAAGTTATGTAAATGCATATAATTACCATAACAATAAAACTGGTTAAGAGAATTTTGTTTGTGTATACTGGTTTTCTATAAGGTTTACCTTTTGAAAAGACAACAGCCATAGTAATGTATTGAAAAATAGACACGGTATATACTGCGTAATTTTCATAACAAGTATAGTAAGTTTCATAAGTTGGATCAAAAATGAAGGGTGTAAACCAATCGTAAGTCTGAATAACTTTATAAGAAACAATTTGAAAAAGTATTACCAAGAACATCTGAAAAATTATTGATGCGATTGAAGTTAAACTTAATAATGAGGTTGGTGGCCTATTTTTATCTAAAGGCCCCGTATATGCCTTTGTTTTTCCAAAGAATGAGGTGAAATGAATGACGAGACAAATATCAACAAATAAGAATTCAAGTGAAGTTAAATTAGAATCGATTCCGTAAAGAACAATAACTGATGTAAATTGAGTTAAACTATAGCAAATCATAAACTTAAAGACGCCTATACTGGTTGCAAGAGCTGCTCTTCCTTCTTTTATTACTTTTGGAACACAGGAAATGTCAGAGTTCTTGGATGTAAATGGAGATGCTACGCTGGATTCTTCTTCTGATAGTGAAATACCTACATGAGCTGCTTTTAGAGCACCGCAATCGTTTGCGCCGTCACCACACATAGCTGAAACAAAAAATCAAATCAGTTATTTGATGCTGTACCTTGCTAAGCTAATCTGTCGTATTATTTTTTATCTATTAAGACATATTCCGTATTAGGTGTGATAAATCACCTAGATATGTAAAATTTTGAAAAACGTTTACATTTTCACTGCGTAACCAGCGAGGGATTCTTGAAGTAACGTATATAGATTTCATAAAATATAGGAGAAGCTTCTTAATGTCTTATATATTAGTACGTTTTGCTAAATAAATAATAATGAACGAAATAGGGACAATAACAAAAAGGAAGTTTCACGAATCCCATAGAATTATTAAGTTGTTAGGGAAGCAATACTACTACTGATTTAAATTATCAAATTAAACTATTTTATACCAGAAAGAAATCCTGTTTTTAAATTTTGTAACGGAAAAATGCCCAAAAGTATGCACAAGTCTCGTATAAGCCAGATATCGGTAGATGTTCAAGTCCACAATTCTTGTCGGAGACGGGAGTAGGTTCCAAGATAGTAAATAACCCGGGTATTGATGTCCATACCTGAACCCAAAACTTAGCTTTTAACTGAAAAGGCGCCAGGAAACAGTCATACTAAACAAGGAATAATCTGCCGACCTGGCCCCACATCGGCGAACACTCTGTATAAAGATGTCCATAAGAAATATCACCCTGTATACAGAAACTTGAAATTGTATCTGGATGCTAAAATGTACTCTCAACTTACCCGTAGGGCTCAAATTGACCCTATACACGACTTAAAAAACACAAAATAGAAATATCATGATCTATAATAAGTTCTTGCATTTCTCTCTCTCATAACTAAAATAGACTTTATAAAACGTTGACTTCATAAAACTTTTAAATAAATTAAATAAACCCGAGACGCTCATAACACAATACATTACATGATTATCAATCAAAGTAATACTTATCAAATAAAATACCAAAATAGGTAACACACAATAATTTTATTATAACTTTAAAATGCAGAAAAGGAAAGTAATTAACAAAGGTTCAAATCTTAACAATGTAAATTAGATTCAATGATAACATTAAAATGAGTTCAATATAATATAATTAAATGAATTAAAAAGGCATCAGTTACAAACATAAACAAACATTTTAAAAAGACTTTACATAAAGAAAATGACGTAACTTTGCGCAAACGAGTTTGATGAACTAGCTGTTATAATTTTAAAAATTGTAAAACAAAAACAAAATGACAAATGAATGGCAACATTAATTCGTAATCTGACACTATAATTACATTACTTTAAACAAAAAGAAAAATCATCAAATTGTATCAATCAAAAGAAACAGCAAATTAATGAGAATAAATCCCTGAAATAAACTAATAAAGAAATCTAAACCTTTTTCCGGAAATATCTATAATGTTACCCTAACTTAATTTTATTATCAAACTATTCGCTATTCAAAAAGGTACACACAACATTATCATAATTTTAAATATTTCTTACTCTAAAGTCCGTAGTGCGTCCACAAAGTTCTGGTAACCCATTTTTCGGAAAACCAAATGGTACTACTGAGAGATTGGTACTATTTATTTTTAGAAACCACAAAGAATTTAAAAACACTCTATTGCCCTTTACACAAAACACAAACTTTTAATTTTAACACAAATGAGAGTGTACCCTTTACATCCAAAGATGGTAAAACGAAACATTTCTTCCGATAACGGAAGACGCAGTCTTCTCTAAAGACTGGACCATAAAAACGAAAAGATAGAGCTGAATAATTTCTAAACGACTGACACGATACGGTTACTTCGTTATTTTTCCTTCTTACGAAGCTGTGAACGATAGACATCTCGTTCATTTACCAATACGAATAGAATGCGGTACAACCTTTCGACATGTGAATTTGACTTCTTCTGCTCTAAAGGTGTCTATATGTCGGCTCCTGGAGAGGCGTTCTCCAGAGTCGAACAAAGGTGCAAATTAATGCCGGTTACCATGAACCAAAGAACCACAACAACAAAACAACAATAGGTAAACTCACAGTCACTTAGTGTTGAAGATAACCGATCGTCATAATTATACTAAAACGCGAAAGACGCCGGGCCCCGAAAGACCCGGGTAGCGCAAGAACGTCCACGCTACGCGCTATCTGGAATTCAACTCCCCGTGAAAAACACAAAGTGCTAACAAAGGAAACGGTTTGGCAAAATAGAGAAGTCAGTTGGACACCCTTAAACGAATTCAAACACGGACCTTTCATTAAAAATTGTACTTTTCCATACGTCATTTTTCCAATGTGAACCTGTCTTTCACCAGATGTAAACTGCTGACGACAAGGGACACTAACGCTTTAAGTATAACAAGAATTCTAAGAAACGATAAGGACTGAAAAATACATTAAAGATTTAAAAACAGCACAAGGCACGTTTCGATAATAAAATAGAGTATAGGATTTTATTAATAAACAAAATACAAATCAATCTGCTAAATACATTTTAATTTTTAACAGCGAACTTCAAAGAAACATTAAACAAAATGCTTGATAACTATAAATTACTGAATAGCTTTTATAAACCGAAACGGAACGATAAATTCATATTAAATGAATACATTAAAAACGAAATTTGCGGTAGAATCCGGATGGTTATGCGGAACTTCAAAATGACATTACAATTTGCAAGCAAGCAAATTGGTCGATAACGTTTATGAAAACGATCCCAGAAAATCTATACTATAGGTAAGCCACCTCTAAAGAACAGCTATATTGCATTTGATATCATATGTAACAGAATAAAGCTACATAGTGTGAGCGACGTAACGTAATTTAGCCACTTGCGCTCTTTTGCAGAAATGCACAATTGGAGCAGCAAAATCATTCCACGTTTGCGAAGACTTTCTAGAATTCTCGTAAGATCTGTCAATCAGAAAACGTGTAGAACAACTCAGTTTGTTCTTGAAAATCGACTTCTATTATTTATCGTACAAACATAAATGCTTGGAGTATCAAAACCCCAAGGCTGTTACGAATGTTGAGTAGGACAATGGAAGTAAGCAATGATGGTGTCCTTTGTGAGATAAACCCAAAGACGAATACTAGGTCGAAATGGAATAACAAGCACTTCTGAAAATTAAAATAACAATAACAATACGATAAATTCGATAAATATGCGTATTTGATTAGGTAGTTTATTGTTTGTGATACCTACGCTAAGTATTATTTCGTGTTTGTACTGTAACGGTTCGTTACTCGTCGCTATAAATTGTTTAAACTTTTTAAAATCCCGCCAATATTCTATTACTCTGAGAGTGTCATAAAATAATGTGGATGCATACTCTCGACTTTTTTAACTAAATTTTTATAATTTATTGTTGAATTGAAAATTTGATTTGTTCATTGATTACATTGAATTAGGAATTCCATATTTTCGTTTTTCTTATTTAAAATCATCTTTTATAGGAAAATTCGAATTTTATTGCCATTGAGGGAATCCCTTAATGAAATATCCTTGAACAGTTTGATTTCAACATTTTTTAAATATTTGTTATTCTCCCGTCTAAAAACTTTTTTCTTTAGAAATTTTAATTTAATTTAAAAAAGCGAAATATTAATCCTAGGCCATTGGTTTTCTCTTTAGTTTAATTTGTATCGTTTTAGTGAGTTCACATTTTGAAATTTGGCGGAAAGGCGGACATTTTTCTTCGGCGTGTTTTTTCCGTTTTGATCTAAGACAAGAAAGGATTGTGAAAGCAGTCGCACAATCAACAGATTGATTATGATATTTGCAGTTAAAATTTTGCAATCAAAAATTCGATTTCTTTAGCGAGTCTGACTAAATATTGTGTTAGTTTGTGTTTTCGTGTGTTGTGAATTTTTTATTTTAGCCTTTGGACCTAACCGAGATTTTTGTTTAATTCCCTATATAGGCATTCGTTATAGGGGTGGGTTCACTAATGGTTATCGAAGTGGTTTCAAGTAAAAATCCTGTTGTTTGCCTTTAGAAAAACCAGAATAATTCGAATTTCCTATTAATTTGAGCAAGAAATTCACCAGAGGTACCTAATATCGTTCATAACCTCACAAAGGTGTATACAATGGTACTCTAGAACCAGCATTGAATGTAGAGTTTCTCAGAGGAATGTGATAAAACCAGGAAGTACATGCATATCTGTGAGTTAAACTGTGCTTTGTTTTAACGTTTATTTGTTTTTAAAATTTGTTCATATGACAAGCTGAAACTTGTCGTAATAATGCAATTTGGTGACAATTATTGGTTGTTTTATTGAACTAGTGGTTGTTAAAATCCACTTTTTTTAACACTTAAAGAATACTCAATATTGTGGATATTCATTTGTTTTATTGACAATTAGTTGCTATCGATGATATCCATTTATTCAATGGTATAAATATATTCAATATTCTGGATAACTATTTGTTTATTGATAATTAAGTTGTTATTATTGATGCCTATTTGTTTGTTAACCTAGTTATTAATTAAACTAGGGTGAGGATTATTTAAAATTAAAAAGGTTTTTTATTTGTTTTTGTGTTGTTAGTGTTTTTATGATAGACATTTTGATTAAATAAAACTGTATTTAATTTTTTTTGTGTCTTATATTTTATTGATAAACACCACGTCTTTTTTGGAATTTTGAGTTTTTCTTCCAATTTAAACAAAAAGGCTATGGTGTCCAACAAATTATTAATTATCGATAGTATTTTGGTTGTGTTTAAGACATAATTTAAATAACAGACCTGTGGTTTATCATTAATATACACATATCCCTAATCTGCTTTAAAATTATTTGACATCCACGGCCCATAATGAGATGAGTCATCATTAGCCGGATTGTTTCTAATAAGCATTAAGTGATTTGGTGAGTAACCTTTAAACCAGAAATAAATCGTTTTTAAAGACTGTTACAGTACCTCTCAACTAAAGTATGTGTATGTGTATGCAGCAAACGAGTTTGCTAATTTTTTAGAAAAATGTGGAGCAAAGGTCAGTCATCATCTCTGTTTTGACCCCTGAGAATTTTTCTTTATAACCATGTATCTTCCAAAACACTCTGAGCCTAGACATTCCTTTGTTTGAGAATTTTTTGTCTAAAACTGTCAGTCCTCAGAGAGGTATTGCTGAAGTCGCAAGATGCACAACTGGGATATTTAGAGCACTTGTTAACGCTAATCTGTACATCCGATTACGTAGACAAATTTGGTTCGTGTTACCTCTAGCCGGCGAGGCAGAGTACTAACTAATTCGATGATGGTAGAAAGCGGGGTTGCTGTAGGGCCTGTCCTAGACTGTGTCTTCAATATTTTACTAAAACATCTCTCAATACACTGTATTTCTATTTAGTGTTAATGCACTTACGTCAATGGTCAGGTGAAGAAACTGATACAGATATTAGCCAATAAATGTAAGATTATGTTTAATCGCAAGTCTGGCTTTAATGCGAAAAGGCAACTTCTCAATGCACCTGCTTTACTTTATTTGCAGCTTCTCCTCATTGGAAAATTGATCTATGCTTCACGCTTTAAACATATCCAAGAGATATAGAAACATTTTGGTCAAGATAAGATATAACTAGAGATTAGTCAGCTCTCAAATCGGGAGAATATTCAAACAAACTAGCTAAAGATTTGAGAAAATAAAGAGAAGAATTTTGACAGAAAATATTAAAACCGCTTAATAAGAATAATATCGGTATTAAGAACTAAGTTGAACAAGACTGCTAAAACTATTTGTAGAGTAATAAACAATCCATGAATCCATATCGTGTGTCGCAATAACCCTAGCGGATCTAAGACGATAAAAGCAGTATAGTGTTAACTAAAAATTAATTATTCCGCAACAAAATTGACTTTGACTTTAAAAATACAAACATTAAAGGAAGGATGGTTGGGTCCAGTTTAGTGAAATATATACCTGAGTTTTTCATTGTTCAGGCTAAACAACATCAAGGACAGTCAGTAGAAGAATGGGTATCCAACACAGCTCATGCAAAAAGTTTTTGTTAAATATAGGCTAGACCCTTTTCTATTCCACTCACCCATATACAAGGAAAGAGAGGAATAGTACAAATTAAAATAAATAATAATGGTAGAAATAGGAAAAGAAAGAAAATGAGAGACTCACCTGCATAATATCCCAACGTTTTAAGCTCTTGTATCAGTTGCTGCTTTTGTTGACCAGACATACGAGCAAACACAACTCCCTTTTCTACTAATTCAGCAACTTTGTCCGGGTAACATTCTTTAATAATTGCCCATGTGGTGCCTGTCATTGCGTAACAATATCTAAAATTAAAATTATTTCCATTTTCCATCATAATCTCATCACATGAGTAAGTTTGAATTTGCTTTTCTTTATTTACCTAGAATATTATGTTTAAATAGAAATTTCATTCGATTTTTCTTTTTTTTTAACTTACATTTCGATTCGTTTTAATAACGTCAAAAGATACAATAGGTTTTCCAGACTCTATAGGTTCAACTGTAACATTTATGACATTTTCATTTTTGCCTATAATACCACATTCTTTAGCAACACTTAAAGCTGTTTGAATATTATCTCCTATAAATAAATAAATATTTAATAATTATCTTTAACTAATTTAACGGTTTTTTTACCAGTTATCATCACAGTTTTAATTTTAGCCCCCTTCAGCACCTTAATCACATCAGAAGTTTCAGGTTTAATTCTGTTTTCTAAAATTATAAGTCCAACAAATTCTAAATTGGATTCAACCGCTGTTCGTTCCATTTTTTGGATTTCTTCATTACAAATTTCTTCTATAATTCTTGTTCCTACAGCTATAACTCTATACCCCTTTTCTGTGAATTCTTTTAATTTATCTTGCATGTTATGAGGTACAGATTGTGGATTTGATAATGAAACTATCATTTCTGGGGAACCTTTACAGAATATTTCTAAATAGCTTGAATTATCTGTTTTGGTAACTACGCTCATGCGTTGAAGTGTTGAAGAAAATTGATATTGACGAATAATTTCAATTTGAGACTGATCCTAAAATATTTTTTTGGCAACTAGTTATAGGTAAAGTGTATTATGTAAAACCTACATCTTTTCCTCTACTGCCATTTAAATTATTTATAGTGATGCTATTTACTTTTCTTGGAATAATAGGCGGTTTGACAATATTAGATATTGAAGAATTACAATTATTGTTTATTGAAGCTTCTTCTATGATCCACCCAGTTGCTTCAAAAACCTAAAAGATATTTTCTTATTATTTAGTGTAAGAGATTTCCATCAGTGTACTTAGTACCTTTACATCAAGAGGATCACCAAGTAATTCATCATTGATTATGGTAAGAGAATGACATGTTGCCATTCCTTTTAATAACGGAGAAGATTTTGGAAGAGAGGTTATATCTTTGATTGGCTCTTTTAGTTTATCATTATCTACTGGAACTACTCCCCACATATCTAAACCATCTTCTGTTAGAGTTCCTGTCTAAATATAAATATTTAAAATTGTGATATTTTGTGGACGATAGAAATTACCTTATCGAAGCAAACACAATCTATAGAACCAGAAACGTTAATAACTCTGGAATTCATACAAAATATCTGTTGTCTTTTCAACCTATTTAAGGCATATAACTTTCCAAGTGTCATTGCTGCAGGTAGAGCTGGTGGTATAACAATGGTTATTAAACCCAGGGCTTTAATTACAATATCAGCAACTGCTATGGATCTTTCACTCTTTAAAAGTAATTAAATATGAATAGTGTAAAAAACAATCAACCAAATCAATGTCTACCTTTGATATCACTGTATAAACGCATCCCAATAAAGCTATCACAGCTAAAATCACAATAAATTTATAACTGTCTCGATCAAATTTAAAATCACTTGGTGGAGGATAGAGGATACTGCGAACTAATTCTCCCTTACTTGTTAGAAAACCTGTACGTAATACTACAGCAAGGATTCTATCACTTCCTGTAAATAAGACAGACATTTATTGACCAAGATGAGAATGTAGTGATTCAATTTGGTTGGTATACTTAAAATGATTATCGTAGTTTGATTAAATTGACTACTTTACTTCTACGAGCATGACCGTTTGCTCAATTTTAAAACTAGGAAAATAGATTTTTATATTACATTTCAAATGCTCACCTTGACTTCTTGTTTGTATAATACGAGTACCACAAAATAGTGTATGAAAGGAATCTTCTTTTACATCATATGTTACATTTGTTTTTGGCATTGGATTTTTAGTAACAGGCACAGACTCCCCTAAAAATTAAATTTATAGTAAGGTAGTCAACAAATTAAATAATTTTTTCTTATTAGACTTACCTGTAAGCATACTTTCATTCACAATACAATTCCCATTGAGCAAAACGGCATCACATTGCATCGTGCAACCATTTCTAGGTATTTCAATAACATCACCAGGAACCAAATAAGAAGATGAAATCTCTTCATATCTGCCATTACCTCTACAAACGATTACCGCTCCTGCCGAGTGCATCGATTCACGCAAACTCCGCTGGTTCTAGGGTAATAAAATTTTCTCTTAAGTTTATTTTGATAATGCAATTGAGCAATTTGTTATTCTCGTTAAATTAATTGCCTGGTTCAATATATTCATGAATTTTGATGGGTTTTGCTTTATATTTGGGTGCATGCAAACTCGGATCTAATTATTGTACGTATTTACAGTTAAACTGATTTATAACTTACCTTTCTGGTTTGTACAATTGAAGACGTTATACCAAACAGTGACATTAATAATATTGCTATTGTATAGTAATAGTAACGTTCAGCAAACCATACCATTATACTAAATACTTGGAAAATGTAGAAAGGAGTTAAAGCTTCTAATACTAAAATAGTTAGAATTGAATTGACCGGCACGTGGATTTCGTTTTTTCCATATATAGCCAACCTGAAAGATCGAAAACATTGTACTAAGATTAGATACTATACAGAGTTTCCAACGATCTGTAGGAAGCAGTTATCTATCTTCCATGTAGGTACAGATTGTTGAACACCCGGTATATGGTTATTAAAACGCTAAACTGCTTAGAGAGATACGGAATTTGTATTAAAATTTAAATAAGTAAAGAAGAAATATGTGAAAAAAATCTAAGATTCTATAACATCGATCTAAAATTCAAAATGCACTTGGTGTAAAGATCACAAACAAGCTCTGCACATTTTAGATTTTAAGAGAGAGAGAGAAAGAGAGAGAGAGAGAGAAAGAGAGAGAGAGAGAGAGAGAGAGAGAGAGAGAGAGAGAAAGCGCTAAGGCCACAACGTTAAAATTGTTGAGCAATTTGTTGTTTTCGTTAAATTAATTGTCTCGATTTAAGAAACTGTTTCAGGCAAATTAGGGTGTGATCCTTTCTCATTAGCTCAAAGTCAAAAAGTATTATATTTAATTATGACATTATTTCTTCCAATCAACCTGAAGTTTTAAAAGCTCAGGCTTCCAGCTAGTCTGTTTCAAATTGATAACTTAGTAGTTATGTGAGTTTTACTATCTCCGCAAGATAAACTGGGCCAAGAAGATTTTTGATTAAACCAAAGAATAAAAGTCGCTAATTTGAGATTATAGAGTCAAAGATTTTCTAACTTTATGATATCGCAACTAACTTGCTTTATATCCCATAATATAGTAAAAGTTATAAATCAGAAGTATGTTATATTAAGCGGCGGTTGTTAATCGTGTAATGGTAATCTGATGAATACGTAGACATTGAAGCTTGAATCTTTCTGTTTCTA
The DNA here is from genome assembly GCA_011009095.1 of Ignelater luminosus. Taxonomy (NCBI): domain Eukaryota; kingdom Metazoa; phylum Arthropoda; class Insecta; order Coleoptera; family Elateridae; genus Ignelater; species Ignelater luminosus. Next base: position 57,704 of record VTPC01002844.1, on the reverse strand, counting down.
ATCCAAAATGTAATATATAGAAAACATTTTTTCATGTTATAAAAAGGGACTTTCTGAAATCACATCTTGTAACGGTCACTTTTTGCTACCGTTTCTTGTGAGTAGTTGATCTACTTCCAGTGTGATTGAGGTTAATGAGATTACACTGAGAGATTAGAAAAATTTTGAATGGTCCTTCTGCGGAAAGATTTCTATTTGATTGATGTTAGTCTTGGGATCTGACTAGTAATAGTTTTGAATTATGTCATCCGAGTAGGGTAGAACTTTATAAAAATTCTCGCGAGGCTTTTACTTATTTACTTATTTTTCATCCTGGTGTAGATATTGAATTCGTAGATCGATGTTGAGACTAAGGTTAACTATCTACTTTTGCTAGTTTTGCTAATTGGGTTCGGGATTAAATTTCTTTTATTAGAAATGTATTTGAGCATTTAATTTTTCGACGAAACTTGAAGAAAATTGGTTTGGAGAAGTGGAATGTTTAGGTACGACGTTGCGGTTTTTTTCCTAGGTGAGACCGTTTGTGCTCGGCGTTCTAATCGGTCCCGTTTGTTACAAGATAGGTGCTTATAACTGAAAAGCTTGATTATTGGAGCAACTTTGTTTTCTTTGCGGCTGGTGATAGGGTTTTTTTGTATTCAGCTTTTCTGTGAAGGAGGTTTTGATCTGAGGTTGTGTTATGAGGATTTTTTTTGTGGAACTTGTAGGAGGGAAACAAATGATCTTTCTGCCACATCTGCTTGATGAGTCTTGCATTGAATTCTCGAAGATAAATATTTTTACGAATTCTTCAATCCGGTCCAGCATTCTTTGTAACGATCTGCTTTGGGATGGGAACACCTACTAAATCCACAGGTGGGGTCAAGAGTCTTAACCTTAATAAAATTTAACATTTATAAATTTCTGATTACATTCTTTTGAAATATCATTGATTTCTAACACGTATCAATTCTGTTTAGAAATAAATCAATTTTATTAAAGTCTTGAATCAAAATTTATTTGTGTTCACATACATGTTTACGCTAAATTGAATATTTAACATAAATTTTTTTTGATACAATCAGCAATCTTTTCATTTAATAACTGTGTAGGGAACGTCTATTGAAATTATTTGTTGCTTCCGTAAATTGTTTATTTACAGCTGTTTGCCTCTACGATTAGATCTGATTGCAGCGGCTTTTCGGAGGTAAGTAAGTGGTGTAATTTTCTTCAATGCTTATTTCCAAATATTTTTTTCAATAAAATTGATTTTTAAATTGTATTGCTAAATTTTAATTATTTAGAAGTTTTAAAATTTTCACTCTTGTTGCCTTTTAGATTACCAAAAGTGTGGTGATGGATGATAATAATCCATTATTTTCATTTATTTATTTTTATGGGTATTGAACTACATGATAAAGTATTTGTAAATGCTTACACTTTACCTTTTAATTTATTATCTAAATATTTAAATTTATTATTTCGTCATTATTTTTCATATATGTATAAATTAAATGTGTTGGTGTTTTTATTGTGACCTAATTCCTTATTTTCGTTCAAGGCCACCCATTGAGTCTTAGCCGGCCTAGGATCAATTTTGTCTTAGTTAAACTAGAGTCAATATAATATGTAACGCAAGGTTACATTACAATCTTTACTACTGATGCGTCAATGATACTCTGTTGAGAGTTTTTTCTATGACCCGTATCTAATGCTTCAGGTGAATATCTCAAGCATATTATAACTTTTGTTATAGGAAGAAAACAGTTGGCTAGCAGGGTTGTATAGAATCTGGAGTTACTACAAAAATGTTTCAGAAAACAGCAAAAATTATTAATAGCATAATTATCTTTTTCTTAGCATCAGATTTATCAAGCTTGCATATGATCTTTATTTTTTGTCTGTGTCAAATTAGCTAATATCAAGTACATTTTTTGAGGTTGTGATAAATATTGGTTAGGTAGAAATCGCTATCTTTATAAACATACCTTAATGATTGTTCGTATGCTGAATAACCTTTGAATCTATGATATTCAAAACACTTTCTTCCTCTATCTAAACCAGCAAGTTTAACAAATTCCTTTCGTTGATCATCCCAAACGTAACAAAGCTTCTTGCACCAAACTGCTCTCAACTCGCGCATTTCTGAAATATGAGATTTTTTTAGACAAGAGTTACATAATTATCAAGACAGAGAAAAAACAACCTTTAAGATAGCCGTCTCCTAGGTAAACACCAACTAGTGAGGACCTTTGTTCCTTCTCGGCAGTATCATTTTCGTTCCTATGAAAAAATCATTTTATAAGTATGTATCTAATACATACATACATCAATTACGATTTCTATGCAAAAATGAAATCAAGAACTGCTACTTGAACATTAACTTTTATTAAGTTAATATAATTTCTTTAAATTTATTTTGATAGATGTTACCATTATCTAACTAATTTATTTTTGCACTAGTGCATTTATCATTATCTATATTATGTATAATATAAAATTTACCTGACATTAGATCCGGAGAGGATTTGTACTTCTTCAACAAAATAAGATTTGATTTTCTGCTGATATTTATCCTAGAAATTAAAAAATAATATTTTTTATTCATTATAAACAAATTTTAGAAGTCTTTTTCTAATTACTTCGTTATGTAATGTTTCTTTTCTTTCTCTGCATTTGTTAATTCCCTATAGTAAATTACTTATACTTTGTCATAACTGTCTAATAAATAATAAATAAATAACTATTCGGCATAATAATATACTATTATTATACTCTTATAAGAATATTACTTTAAAGCCGTGTTTGTCTGTGGCACTGACATCAATTTTTAGATTTTTTTACTCATTCCGATTATGTTAATCAGATTTATTTATAGTAACTATTTCTGTAGTATTATTATTATTATTATTATTATATATAAATAGTTTAAATAATTATTTTATATAGAAATTGTTTCACTTAAAATGATTAACAGTTCAATGTCTAACAAATCTTCATAAGGTCATAAGAAGAGGCATTAATTATATTTTCATAGTACGAGTATTATACTACATGTGCAAATAATAAATTAAAAATTACATCTTCATAAATAATGTTACATGTTTACTACTGTTAGCAAGGAAGAACACTGGTTATACAATATTTAACACAGTTTTTTTATTACTGGTTTAGATTATCAATTGTTATTCTATTAAAACATTTTACAATTTTATCAATGTTATTTTATGCAGCATATCCTTTGTGCATTAAACAGTTTAGTACGGGTTGTTATTTTGTTTCTGTCCGTATATTAAGTTATTACTATTATTACTACGGATGCATATAAATGTTGATGACAACATTAATAATTGTATATGTATTTTATAATTATGAAGATAAAATGTCGAATATTTGTACCGGATCAATTAGTTGGTTGCCTTTAGCCATAAGTTAGGAGATTGCATGAAAAAAAAGAAAGCAACAGATAATCCAATAATTAAAAAAATACTAAAAAAGCAACAGACAAATTAAGAGAAAAATATTAGAAAACAAAAAGATAAGATTCTCTATAAAAATCTCGGTTGCCAATAGAGGTTCAAGTTTCTTTAATTTTATTAAATTGAAAATCAGTAATTTTCTGGTAACAGGAAGTAAACCTAAACTAGTTATTTTATAGCAGTCCTCAAAACCATCAATATAAAAAAGATTTAATAAAGATTAATTAAAAATTAGATTTTCTATAAATTATAGGAATATTTCGGAATGAGGCTATGAGCACAAAAGTCGGAACCGTCCAGGAACCTTACTGAAACTATGCAATTACTCGTGCTAAAACCAGCACAGAGAAATCTGTCCAGGTCCTATGCGGTAACTGTTTGGTCGAAACCAACTTAGTTAGCTAGACGCATATGCGGTATCGTTACTAATCCTCAAAACAACTCAGTATTAGCGCTGTCTTGGCCGTATAGGAAATGCGTCGATTTCCAATACAGAACCTAATGTTAGGATGACTGTAGCGTTACTGTACGGTTAGTAACTCTTAAAACAACATTAGTGTGCATATTATCTTGACGATTTAGGAACTATATAGCTTGTCAATATGAAAACTAATCTTAAGATGCTTTGTTTATTGAGCTCTTAATTCTGTTTCTGTTTTATGAAACAATTAACACATTTGAAGTTGCAATAATAACTAAGTATTATAATATCTACAATGTGCAAAAAAGGCACCAACTCAAAAATTTAAATCCTATCAAAAGCAAATTAATAACGAAGGAGGACTTTCAAAAAAGTTCCTAAAAAATATTTATTAATTTAAATCAAAACACCAATAAAGATTGAAGCATCTTTATTCATAGTTACGTAAGTTATGAAACAAAGTAAAATAAAATATTATAAAGTGTTTGTTTATATCAATTTAATCCCTGTTATTATTATAAATCTAATTTCCCAAGAAACAAAAGTTCTTGCCTTACTTTATTCGATAATAAAGTTATCGCATTTTTCATTTAAAGCCTGGACTGATTCTTTATACAAAAACTAATTAAACAATGTATTACTACTATTCGAAGCTCATAGTGGTAAGAGAGATGCAGATAAAACTAGTTCATTTGAATCTAAATATCGATTTTATTAATTATACCAGAACTAGTTTTAAATCTCTAAAAGAATTTATGTATTTTTCATAAATTTCTAATTTTTTACGCTAGGTATTTATTTTATCTGGCAAGCTTGTACCCAGAATTATAAATAATTGAAAGAATACACTCTACTTGCACTATTTATCGGATAGATGACAAATAAGAAATACATCAATTTTTAATGTAATTCCATTATTGTACTGAATTATTGTGATTTTTAAGTAGAAATGGTAATGGCAAATTATTAATTACAGGTTACTGACGGCAACACGATGTATCTTTTTAAATAAAGGCAAATGTGATTATGTTTATGATTTGCCAAATTCTTTTGCATTTTTGAGCAGGCAGTTATTGCCAGCCGGTTCCTTTTAACCTTCCTTCCTGTCATAAAACTTACTGACCTACGCCAAATTGCTGCAAACATTCAAAAAATTGTGAAGTTTCGTACATTACCGAAAATTCTATAGTATTTGAAGCTGATCAAACTTTAAAAATTTAAAATGAGTGATATAATCTATCTCGTCTAATAAAAAAAAGGGAAAAATGTGTTGCCATTTGACAGTAGGGCTAATATTGCAACTTAAATGGGACATAGTAAAAGAGAAAGCAGTAAAGCAATAAAAATCTAGTCAACTACGTTTTTCTATAAATTTTAAAATGATCAGTTAATGATTTCAGTATGAATTTAAATCCGAATAATTATTATTATCGTCTGCGGGGGCAAAAACACAGTGATGTGTCACCCCTTTAGCTATGCGCCTGTTAGATGCGGGTTTTTGCTATTCATTTTCGTAATTTAAAAAAAATTCTATACTTCTATTGATCTTGTGCTCGAGAAAAACCGTTAGAAACAGGTAAATGAGCGACCTGGGATAATGATACTATGAGGGGTAAAATGTTTTCAGACAGATTTAAGCCTTCATAGAGGTAAGTTGTCTTTTGGAATATTATGAATATTATTTTTATTCTTAATGCTTAAATTCATAAAAATACGTAGCAGTTGCTTTGTAATTGTTCATTTAACATTGCAAATATAGTATATTAGTAACACTACTCATCACTAAGTTTTTAAAAGCTTTTAATAATTTTATTTCAGATATGGTTCATGGGAAATTTATTTAAGGCGACCACAGACCGAGAGATGCTTAAACCAGTGGTGAGTGCGGTGATATTGGTATCTTGACAAATTGTTAGAAAAATCGTTTGAGTTTCAAGTTTTAAATCTGGTGCGTGTTGTATTTAAACAAAAAAGGACACAATCTATACTGCGTTGAAAAAATCCGAACACCCCCGAAATGTTAGTGGTTTGCAATGGAACTTGGAGATATGTAATGTATAATGCATATCAAATTTAGGTACAAAAGCGAAACACATAGTACGTAGGACGCATTTAACAACGAAATCTTAATAATTAAATAGGTTTCTAACAATAGAAATTTAACAAATAAAAAATTATAAATGTTTGAGTGTTCGGATTTTTTGTAAATCAGTATTATAATCTATCTTGAAAAACCCAACTCAACCTGCGTTTTAAAACTGCATAAACTTACATTTAGGTACATATGTGCATACATAAGAGTAAATACATGAAACTTAATTATTAGTAAGTAGTATGGTTTGTTAGTTTTTAAATATTTTATGTTGTACATGTGTTATGTATATTCTATAATAAAATATTTAATTGATGTTGTCTTAATTTATCTTTTCTTTTCTACTAGATGTATATTATAGATTTGATGGAAATAAAACTTTATTTGTAAGTAATCAAACAAAAAATAAAAGCTTAATAAGATATAGGTAAGTTTATAGAACAAAATATTAATTAAATCTGTCAATTAACTCACTAATTATTGCAATATTAAAGTTATTTAACTGCATTAAATCGATTCCGCTTAGCCATACAGTTCCTATATAGGAATGCCAATGTAAATCCGAACTTGCAACAGCGCCATCTGTTGACAAGCTTAACTTTTGATTTCTTATGTCTCCAAACGATGGCGCTGTAGCTGACTCGGATTGATGTGGTTGTACGGCACAGAAACTGTATGTGCTATGCTATGCCATGCCATACAGATACTAAATGGTTTCTACACCAGATCTGACCACGATGCCTACACAGTTTACACCCAGAATTAGCGTTTCATTCCCTAGTCGTAACGGACTCGACAACCTATACAGCCCCTACCTTATTGTGCTACTAGGGTACTTATAAATTTTACAGGAGGAACAAAAAACTGCCTAAAAACTTAACCTACCTTTTTATGGTAAAATAAACCTCTCTCTATTTTTATTTATGACATTAGTTAGTTATCTAATGCATTTAATTGAAAATGAATGGGCTCAATAACTGTTTATTACAAAAAATTATTATTTCAAGCACATAGCGCTTTTTGCTCGACTGCGAAAGCAACGGAAGAAAAAAAAGCATTTACATAAACAAAACCCAAAAACAAAAAATGGTTTTAGTTAATCTTTTTATTAAAAATATATTGAGAAAAATCAATAAGTACTCTTAGAAGTTACAACTTATAACTTATAAACAGCTAGTTTACGAATAAACATAAAGTAAATTAATAAAACTACTAAAATAAAAGGCATTTACGTAACGTAAACAAAAAAAAAAGGAGTAAGCAGCAGTATTTAATTCTAACAGTACATTGAACGCAATAATTAGAAAAATTAAAAAGGTAATTTTAGTTATCTCAAAGATTCAAGATTTTTGAAAAACAATTAACGCATAAAATTTATCCCAATACTATTAATAAGCTAAAGAATTACAAAATGAATGATGAACTTTATGCATTGATTGTTTAAGATCTTGAACACTTTCATATTTGGTTCTTTCAATTTTTCTGGGTTAATTGTAGAGTTGAGCGGGTTCAACATCATTAAATCTTGTTCGTCGTTGAGGAAGAGGTAGCCACTCTTCACTATAGCAAAATTTATAAAAAATTTCTCCATGTTTGTACAGTAATCCTCTTATTTTATTTACTGTAGCATCGCCAGATTTTTTCCCTGAACGCATCGATTTATAATTATTGGGTAAATTTTCGTAATCCTTGAAGAAAGAGAAGTCTAAATAATTTATTATGTAGAGCTGTTTTTACGTGCTTTATGGATTCTGCTAATATAATCTGATGGAGTGTAAATTGGAAGCGTAAACAGTTGTTCCAATGTACGCTATCCACCTCTATCATCGTATGCCCCTTTTCTAAAATTATTTGTTCTATTTCAATGTCAGTCACTTTAGTTAAATCAGCAAGAGCACTACTCAGTTTTTTTTTGTTTTGATACGCGCATCCATCTGATAGTAAAACAATTTTTTTAAAAGTTAAATTATTTTTTACGAAATGTAAAATACAAGAAGTGAATTCGTTTGCTGTTGCTGACTCGTCTCTTTCATGCCACACATACAGATGCACATTCTGGTTATTACAAACGTACACAGTAAAGTTATGTAGCTGCAGTTTTTGCTTATAATATTGTTTAGAAACTAACAATTTGGACACAGTATATTGCTTTGTAAGTTGCCACTTATACAGTATCAGATGCTAAATCAATTGCCTTGTTTTTAGCTTCTCTTGCTTCAGTCTTTTTTAATCTGCGAAGATCATATTCACTTTGGTCAAGATTGCCTTCGTTATAAGTAACACAAAGATCACAGTGACCTATGCGTGGCTTAAATTTTGACACTTACTTCCGTGCCAAAATTCGTAGAAAGGTTCTTTTGTCCACCGATGTGTTGTTAGATTCTTGGCACCATTCTTTATAAATTTGGCGCATGTGAGTTTTGGATTTGAAAGAAGGCTCAACATACATTCGCGAACTTGACGCTCTGCAGTAATAGCTGGGAACTTTCGGAATCAAATTTAACCAAGAAATGACGGAATCTGATTTTGATTTTGTCCGTTCTGAGCCATCTGATAGCTTTGCTGTGCGCTTTTTAAATCGTTAGGTTTTTTTTGCATCTGATAGTCATCATTGGAAGTTGAATTTTATTAATTGTCTATTTTTAACCATCTGTTGAAGGAATCCTCTGTAATATCAAGAGTATTTAACATAAATTTTCTGCAGACACGTACTTTAGCACTATCGACCTTTGGTAGAAAATAGTCCTATCCAAATTGTTTTATTGGAGTATTTTTATCCGCAGCAGCTCGTCGTCTTTTAGGCTGTCTACGTTTAACCAGACCATGAAGGTAAGTTTTTTTGCCTCCCAGGTTGAAAGTTTTCAAAATTTACGAAAAATTTTTTTTCTTGATTCTTCATCGACTTGAACACATAAAAAGCTACGTGAGGAAGACGTAACCGTTTTATCATGAGGGCACAACTTTGATTTAAGTATGCTCTCTTTCCTTTCCCTATGCACATGTTTAGTTGGATTTTTATCGACTTCATTGGTGATGCGCTTTATGCCAAAGTCTTTCTTTGCATGTATCCGCAATTTAAATTCTATTCTAATTCTTCCTCAGATGAATTTCTACTACTATTGCCATTTTCTTCCGACTTTTCCCACCCCGAATCGGAATCAGGTTGAGTTGCGTCATATTCATGCAATGCTGCACCTCCGTCATTGTTGGAAACAGATGAGAGTAAGTTCATATCTTTGTGTACAATTATACTTTGTATTTCTTTCACGTACAACTCTGTACCTCTATTATTATCAGAAGTTGATGATAGAAACTCATTAAACTCGACATCTAGGTCTTTTTTATTTATTTTTTATTACTGCGCTACAATAATCTACAACTGTAAGCACTTCGGTAGAGGTTAGGATTCCATTTGTTGAATGAAAATCATGATAGTATGGCAAGATAAGGATATCTTCACAGTTGGCATTAATGCTGCTACTAGTTAATTCAATAGTATTGTTAATGTTATCAGCCGTATCCAACGCTAATTGTAAAATTTCGAGCGTTCGTGAATTCTTCATTATTTTATTCCAACACCAATTTCTAAGATACCCATTGTTAAAAAAAATAATAATGTAAAAATAAAACCAACACTTACCCTTTTACTAAACTCCAATAATATAAATAACAATACACAATATCACTTTATTTAACATTAAATAGAGGAAAAACATGCAAGGTTAAGCGCGATATGTGCACTGTTTTTCAACTGCAATACGGTTACAAATTGCGCTATGTGAGCAAATTCCGTTTTTACCGCACATAGCGCGTTTTGACTACTTTTAAAAGAAGTACATAGCGCATTTTGACAAATTCCTTCCTACTCAAAAACCATGCATAAGAGCACATAACTCACCTTATCGGTCGAAAGCTTATATGGTTTAGAACAAATAGCTGCAAATAACTGATTTTGAAATAAATGTGCACATAGCGCATTTTGCATGCCTAACGACGAATATGCGGTTTAATTATAAACCTAATAATAGTTACCAATAAAAAACAATATTTTAATATTATGCAATAAATTATTCCCAAGATATGGTACCTGAAGGTACCTCCATATTTAGCTCCATTATAATTTTTTAGTTAAAATTGAACCCAGGCTAAATTTGATATGAAAAGAATAAAAATAAAATCTGCAGTTATCATGGCAACAAACTTCCAATAAGTAATTTGAATGAAATTAGGAAACTTACCACAACCAAGATCTTTTCAGCAACCTCTAGATCACATTTAGAGTGTGTCGAATATAATCTCCATGTAGGAAACCAATGGAAAATTAATCTCAATAATCCCAAAGTGAGAATATAACAAATGTAAGTAACAACTGATTTGCAAATGTTTTTTCTGTATCCATGAATGACCAAATTCTCATCTTCATTTTGGCTGAGAATTTGTTTTGCTTTATTGCTTCCATTCTTTCCATTATCTTGTAAAACTTTCATCGAATTCAATATTTAGAAATCTAAAAACGAAGGAAGAGAAGATTAAAATCGTTATCACTTCTGTTAAAACAATAAATTGATTGTTAATAAAAAGAATTTAAGATTTGTAAACAAGTTGGCCTCGGTTCATTTCATTATCAAGAAACCAGATATATCAAAAAAAAACAGATTAACCCAGATGTATAAAATAATTAGGAAAATGTCATGTTCTTCATTTACAAAAACTCTTCCTTTATTATACGTACTTCTTTTATAATACTTAAGCTAAATAATGTTCTTCTATGTATAAGGTTTATAGCTTTCCTAATTAATTTTCTTAAACCATCAATAAAAATGATTGCTTTAACAAGATGTCACGAGGTTCGAATTGGTTTTATCTAAAATTCTTTAAGTTAATATGATTATTAATTTTTACAAATAGAATGTTAGTAATAGATACCAAAGACATTTTAGTGGTATCGCGGGTTTTGAATATTATTCCTTATTGGATATAAAACATCTATTACTGAACATCACAGGGTTAATTCACATAAGTTCAACTACAAAAACAGTGATAAGCAGCCACATAAAATATTTTGCCTGTAGCTTATTTGATTTTAGTTTTGCAGCTCTTCAAGATTTGCACAAATTCTCGTTCTCATTATTTTCGAGGTCTTGCTCTGTTGTATTTGGAAAGTCCTAGCTCAATCAAAAATTACCAATGGTTTCGAAATTTTTCACATTTGTTAACAAATACATGAGGACCTTAGAAAGGAGTACTGGAAGGATCAATATAAGTATGTTTGTTGCCCCAGAACATTATTCTTTGTTTATTTTTTGCGGGTAACGTACTTTATTAGCAATCGAATTAGTAGTGTGAGAAAAGGATACTACGTACCATAACAATTTCTTTTTAAAATAAACTTAAAAATATGTTCTACTTTGTAAAGCAAGAAACTCTCTTACTATTAAAGTACACAAAGTTACCGATTTATTTCAAATTTGTTATATGGGCAAAAATATCAGATAAGTACCTTTTTGTATCTACTGAGCACGACATTAAGGGGGTAAAAATCATAAAAACAAGAATTTGCTTAAGTTTTGAAGAAATATAAAATTAAAACCAGATAAGCTAGAAGCAAAATATTAGTTGAGCTGACGTAGAATAATCCCACGAATAATAGTGAAGACATTGGCAAATAAATTTTCCAAGGATTAAACATTTTAAAGAATTTATCAGCTTTTTATCGTTAAGCGATTTGCTTTTTCTCGTTCATATACTGGTGTCCAGAAGTTCGAGATCACTTACATTTTTTAGATATAAAACAATACTGATTAAATCTAAACACAAATATTTATTAACACATAATACAAAACAACTTGGCCTTGTTGTTTTGTATAATGCATTAATAAAATATTTGTGTTCAGATTTAATCAATAATATTTGATAAAGAATGTTTCATAATTTTTCGTCCTTTTTATTTCAAAAAAATTAAAAACCTAAACGTTTTCTTTACTTTTAATTAATCGTAAATGTAAAATTCATTAAAATAATTACAGAATATGCCCTTTTTTAAGTATTTGTAGCATATTTCTTAGATCTGATTCAATTAAGATTTTAAAACAACCAGACATATTTCGAAAATAAGCTCCTAAAATGCTTTCAAATGATTTAAGATTTTTGACTTTTTTTATATTTTGTATGCTGTTGCTTTACAACAGGCCAATACACTGGCCTTGATCATGGCGTATCAAGAGAATTCTTATCGCTATGTACTACACAAGTACCTGCATTCAAAGCTTCCTTTACAAATGAACGTAGCTTTGTCTGGTCAGATATCATATTCTCAAGTTTTATAATTTTCCGTTGTAATAGAAACCAATCTGGCCTTAACGCACTATTCTAAATTAACGATACTATCTATTGTATTGGTGTAGATTATTGGATCTAAATGCTTCCCAGTGGTAATCAAATCCAGCCACGTTGGATATTTCTTAAGATATTTCTCCATCAACTCTAATTTCTGATTTACAAATGCTTTTGTCTGAACAATGGTAGGGCTTTATTCCAGACACTTGAATAGAACCGTTCACAAAATACAAGTACCTTTTTACATTTTAACAAAGATAATTCTTCCACTTAAATTTGTACTCTTAACGCTTAGTAGTTGCTTCTCCGTTTGCTTTGACACAAATATTCTTTTTTCTGCTAGTTATGCCTAAGATGTGCTTTTTAACTCTTCTAAAAGTGGTTTTTGAAATTCTTAACTTTTCCGCAGCAGAGCGATGTGATTACATATCTGAATGGTCAAACACGTTTTGTCTATTTTTCGAAGTGAAACTATAGATCAAAAACGGCCTTTACAATCATGTTTTATAAGTCTTTCTGGTTTTAAAATGCCTGTTTATCATTACTATGGTAATTCGTCTGGCTATTTCTATTCTTTTAAATATTACTATGTTATGTACTTGTTCATCTGTCCCTGATTTTAGAAAATGTAATTATTTACTTATACAGCTTTTCGCAATATTCGTCTCAACGATTTGTTTACAAATAACTGATAAGTATCTTTGATTGCGACAAGACACCTACCGTTATACCTTCAAAACCACACAACTACATCCTCTATGCGACACCCTCTCTCTAAAAAATATAGGTTGTCTCAAACAATTTTCATTACAATTTATCCATAGATCATATGAAGTCTAATCTGTCTCTACTTTATGCTAAGAATCTTAGTATTCTATAGTCTATGGCTCATATGGTGGGAGCATAAAATTGAGTTCCACATAACATTGCTCTGCTCAGAGTATAAATGCTTTTTATTTAAACTGAAGACTAGCGATAAGTTGTATGGATGCTCAAACAATTGGCTATCTTGTTTCCGAGGTATAGAATTTCATGCACAAAAGGTCAATTAACTGTGTTCGTATTTAATACTATAGCGACCAATTTATCTAACGCTATTCGAACCTAGATCGGTCTCAAGGACCATTGGGCTCTTAAAGGGATGTTGGTTTCATAGTGTCTGCGACATTATTTTGAATACCAGTAAAAGTTACGTGTAGATCCATCTTTTCTGTGAACTCAATGGATTTCTGGATACATTTCAAGTATTAAATTTAAGTATCGTTCCAACATATGTCAAAAATTAAAATGTACTCAACAAATCGTTTTATGCTGTAAGAATGGTTAATTTAGGCTTCATTTATGTAATTTGATATGTAATCTAATTGTCAAAACGTGCCTTATTTTAGTTTGAGACTGTTTATGGATCTTTAGTATATTTTTCTATATTATATATTTACATATAATTTGAGAATTTTTTGTTTACTTTCGAGCCTTGAAATGCTTACCGTGTGCAAATTTATGTTTAAGGGAAAGACTGATTTATGCACACCAAATAGGTATCTGTAAGTTTCCATGATCGATATTCTTTCATATATTTGATTTCATAATACAGTGTACAACCAGTTTCTTTTATTATTTCAAATGATTTATGCATCAAATTTTTTTAGCGTCTCTCGGGAGTCGAATCTGAACTGTAGAAAAGACAGATTGCCCCTTCAAGGGTCAGCCGCGCGCGCTGCTGACGCTTATTGTCTTATTAATACACCCATTATAGGAATTCTGCCTTTTACCTTTAGAAGGTTTTGTACGCGGGCGTCTTTATTTCAACGTATTAAGTTGCTATAAGTTTCTTTGTGTTTGCATTTGTTGCGTTTTGTAAATCTCGGAAAAAGGCTTTCTAAGGGGTTAAAAATATCGCCTCACGAGATGGATCTGAAGTTAAACTTATAAACAGAAGGGTTAAACCTACCAATTTCGTAGTTTTGTGTTAAAAGGTGAATTATGTCGCCGTAGTCGGTTCATTATTGGAATTGAATAAAGTAAAACCGCCCCAACATCTGTGATTTGAACTCATTTAGTTTTGATATCTTCCTTCTGTTTGTCGTTCAAACAATTATGTTGGGAACTGTTGTCTTGTGTTGTGTGAGAGAAAAAACCCTGTTTTGTGTTGTTATCTTTAACAAAAAAAAACGTCGCAATGAACACTAAGAACCTAGTTTCAGTTCGCTAAGAACAATTTTAAAAAACGCTTGAATTTGTTAGTGCCTTAGAAACTTTGATGTAATAAAGAAACCTCAATGAATTTGGATTATTTATGGCCTGCAGCCCAAGTTCATGAAATCTTGCCAACGCTTTCTTATTTCCCGGTGATTCTTTGATGGTATTTAAAGCAGAAAGCCCATAAAAAAGTAGAGTGTAAGAATTATCTATCTTTACTTGTATTATTTATTATTGTTTAATGTGAATTCTGTGTGTAAAAGACTAAATTCTTTTGGAAAATTTATTAAAACTTTTTCTTTGGCTTATATTTTCGTTGAATTTTTTTTATTATAAATTAGGCTGTACACTGAACGTTCATAGGTAGAAGTAGTAACTTTATAATATATTTTGTGCCTTTTAATTTAAAACATTTTAAAAGTAATCGTTTGTTCTATTACTAAAGAAACGTTAACTTATAGTCGATTACAGTTTATAGCTAAAAATGTATTCTCGTTTGTTTGGCGCCTGACAATTATTCTTATATCTTAAAGAATCTTCGTTATATTTATAGTTTGGCTCTACCGCTTTTGGGTATATTAAGAACATAATCTTTTTATTATTTTTCTTTATTATTAGATGTCTTAATGCTAATTTTCTTTTGTTTATTTCAACCATTCATTTCTTATTTTTTTGTATAATAATAAAAGAGTAAAATTTAAATTTTGGTGCTTTATTGAAGTGTAAAATTAAAAAAAGGTTTATTGTATATAATTGTGTTAATGCCTGATAATGTAAGCCATTAAGTAAATCACCAGGAGAAGTAGTGAAATTTCTAAGACTTCATATTCTATTTAGTTTATATCTTTAGTTTTTGGACTGACATATAAGCGTGACCAGTAAGCTCCAGTCTGTGTAAAGCATTCTTTTGTTTATTCATACTGATTTGGTAAGTGAAGAGAGTATTAAAATTGACTCCTGTGTTAAAAATTATAAATGTTTAAACTAAAGAGTTTAGAGCGTCAAGTTATTGATTCAAAATTATCTTTGAAAAGCGAAGTGTTTATTGCAAACGTTTTACGAGCTATCTGTATACAGGGTAATATTCTATAGAGCCATCCATATACAGGGTATTGTTCCGTAAGGGACCCATATACTGGGTGTTAGTCCATGAGAAGCGGCGTGGGCTGACCGTTGGTTCCCTATGGCTTTCAGCTTTTGGCGTCCTTGATTTCGATCAACTTTTGGATTTGATAAGAGTTTTCTTGTGAGCGTAAGCTTTCTTTTTCTCTTGTTAAGGTAAGTTTTGCTTGAACCACCCCGTCTTCGACTTCGAGCTACGGGATTGAACATCTTCCGCCGTCCGTGGCGAGCCTGAAGCTTCTTTTTCAGCTTTTTCCCGTTACAACTTAGTACGTTTCCATATTAAAGATTTTACTGATTTTTGCATCCTGCTTTTGTTATTTCTGAACTAACTTGTTTTATTAAAAAGCCACTAAAAGCAGAGTTTCGCTAGATAAATATAAATCTTTAAAGGAACAATCTGAACCACACTTCTCCGTAACAAGGATTCTTGGGCTTTCTGGGGCATAGCTCCACAGAGCAACATCATAATTTAGATGGAATATATTAAACTGTAATATACATTTATTAAGTCTGATAAATTAAATGTTCTCCTTAGACGAAGTAGGGAAAAGCAGTTTTTATTTGGTACTTTCAACATGTGGTTTTTCCCGAAAAGTTCTTGATTGAAATGTAGCTCAAGAAACTTTGGATCAAAGGTAAACGCGACCGTTGAGCCTTCGAATTTAAGACATAAGTTAGTATGTTTTTTGTTTTAATGAAAGGATGTTTTGTCCGTATTAATAATTAGTCTGTTTCAGTGGCACCAGGTATCAAACTCATTCTTCCTAGTAAGATCTTGGATGTGATTTAAGATTTTCCAAATCGTCCCTTGTTTTGGCACTGTCAGAATTCTTGTACCTATCTTTATTGATGCTTTTATGAATATGAATATAAATCATCTGAGATTTGTTTTTTTGTCTGTAATAATCTTTTGTTGATTTTTTCTCGAATCTTTAAAATAACCTATAACTAGTTTGCCTTCCACAAGGGTTGCAATAAAATGCATTCAATCAGTATTACCTATGAATACGTGCGTGTATAACAATTTCTTGGAAATTCCAGAATAGATAAATTATCTTAATTTTTAAACTATTCCGTTTCAAAACTTGTTTTTGAATATTGATTTACATATAAGATGATTCTGAAATAAATACCTGCTACTATTAAATACAATTCCACGAGAAGAATACTACTAGAAATTAAATTTTGACGTTTCTAGATACCAAAAAATCCTGTTTTACCCGAAGACGATGCATCTCTTGATTTCAAAAACTTCTTATTGCAGCAGGCTTTTATCTTATGATTATAGTTGCTGGGTGGATGAATAGCAGATAGAATAGCCTTGGCAACAATGTCTTGGGTGGCGATGAACTACCGTAGGTAGATAGGATTTGGGTATTACGTCATTTTCCAGCTTTATGTTGACTTATGTCATACATAACCGTCAGATATTTTTGCAAGAAGGCTCAAATTCTTAAGTCAACTGTCTCACTAATATAGTTCGTGGTTTTCCGTAGCAGTACAGGTGAATAACGGTAGAGTAGTTTCCATGGTTTTGATTACCTGTTTTCCTATTATTTTCTAAAATTCCTAGTTTTGGCTGAAGAAAAATCTTTGAGGCTTGAGCTCTTTATGCGCCCCAACTCCAAACGGGAAAGTGAAACACATTGGATTTCCCTTGTTTTAGCAAATAGGTAAACTAAGAAATATCAAAAGCTTCATTTGATTACATAAAAACATATTATTAAGAATCAATATTTACACTTGAACTTGTCTTAAAAATTTTCTGACCTTCTTAGCACACTTTGATAGCTAGTTGTCATGGTATAATATCATTAAAAATAGTTATTTATACTACACATCTAGGGTGCAAAGTAAGCGGCTTTTTGTCATTTTGGTAAAACACAAAATTTTTTTTACTATGATATGTATTAAAAATTGCTACTAAAACTCTGCTTTTTCGTTTTTATTCAATTTATTATAATTTTTATGTCCACATAAAGTTTAAATGTACGAGCACAGGCTGATAAAAAAGGTACCTAAACATAAAGCAATTGATATAAATCAAATATCTTTGATTATTTTTCAATATAATTTCCTTCAAGTTTAGATATCAACGAAAATAAACCATCAAAATAAAAATTCTCTTCTTGTCCTTTAAAAAGGCTTTCAACTTTCCACTTTAATTCATCATCGCTAACAAATCTTTGTCCTCTTAAGTGTTGTTTCAATTTTCTAAACAGAAAATAGTCGCAGGGGACTATATCTGGGCTATAAAGGGAGCGGTTTAATTCTTTCAAGTTCAATTCACTCAACGCATCCTTCACAACACGAGCTTTGTGAACAGGTGCGTTATCGTGCAAAATCAAAATTTTATTTTCAAGTTTCTTCTTCCGTTTTGTTATTATTGCACCTGCAATTTTCTCAAACTTCAGCATAGTAGTTCTCGTTATACTAGTTTTATGTGGTAGGTAATCCATCAATAAAATTCCTCCACAGTCCCAGAAAACTATGGCCATAATCTTGCCCGCAGATGGTTGGACTTTGAATTTCTTTGGTGGTGGAGACCCTTCGTGTTTCCATTGCATGGACTCTTGCTTCATCTTGGGGTCATAATAATGAATCCATGTTTCATCCCCCCGTTACAATCCTTCTGATAACTTTTTCCCCCTGACCTTCACAAAGATCCAGAAATTGCTTGGAAGTTTCAACTCGCCGTTGTTTATCAGAAGGAGTCAACATCCGCGGCACCCATCTAACGCTGACCTTTGACATATCAAACGGTCATGAATTATGGTCCCAACTCGTTCTCTACTAATCTACACAGCCTCAGCAATCTGAGCAATCCAAATTCGTCGATCTTTTAAGATTCATTCTTCAACTTTTCGGACGTTTTCTTCAGTGATGGCAGAATTTGGACGACCGCTACGAGCGTCATCTTCTAGAGACTTTCTACCCTTTTATGGTTTTATAAGATGGGTCAGATTCACCATAAACTGATGACGTGTGATCTTTTATATTAGTCGGAGAATTTCCTTCCTTCGTGAGAAATTTTATTACTTAAGTTACAAGTTCCATGATATAAAGGTTGCTATACTTATCTTGAAAGGTTTTGGAGATAATCGCTATTATCTTGTCAGGGATTTCCCTATTAAAACGTATGGAAACACGCTGCTCCTGCAAAAACGGTAAGAGATAAACAAATGAAATTTGGAGATCTTAAAGTAGGCATTGTTTGCCATGTTTTGCGAAGAGAGTTAAGATCAAATCTTCAAATGTTTTCTCGTACGGCCGCCATCTTGAATTTCTTTTAATAGATCACCCTGTATATGACCCCATATCTGGATAGGGAGTTTCAAGGCAAATTCAGTAATATAATGGTTGCTATAGTTATCTTGAAAGATTTTGGAGATAATATTCTTTTGTTAAGGATTTCACTATTAATTTTTATCAAAATCTAGTTACCCGTGAAACAGCAAAGGCAATGGAACTAAAAAAATGATGTGCGATTATTTCATAAGTAATTAAAGTAAAAGAAAACCTTAAAAATTTTCCCTTAGTCTGCTTAATTAAAATAATAGATCAATGCTAGGACAAACTAAAACGGTGGAATAAAACCAAAAAGTGACGAACTGATAACAACAAAAACAATATAATTTTATAAGGAGTGTTCAAAATGGGCTGCGTTAACTTCTTGGAAATGCAACAATCTCTTTTGAAATGTTCCTAAGGAATTTTGCAAATAATCGGGGGTAACTACTTGCTTTACGAATCCGCCCTTGAAGTTAAGAAATCCTTGACAAAAGAATAGCGATTATCTCTAAAACCTTTCAAGATAAGTATAGCAACCCTTATATTGTTGAATTCGCCTTTAAACTCCCTATCGAGATATAGGGTCATATACAGGATGATCCATTTAAAATCCAAGATGGCGGCCGTACAAGAAAACAATTTGATCTTAATTCTCATCGCAAAACATGGCAAACAATGCCTACTTTAAGATATTCAAATCTCACTTGTCTACCTCTTACCGTTTTTGCAGGAGCAGCGTGTTTTCATACTTTTTAATAGGGGAATCTCTGACAAAAGAATAGCGATTATCTCCAAAACCTTTTAAGATAAGTATAGCAACTTTTATATTATTGAATTTGTCTTGAAAAGCTCTATTCAAATATGGAGTCATACACAAGGTCCTTCGTTTAAAAAAATTCAATATGGCGGCCGTACGAGAAAACAATTGAAGATTTGTTTTTAATTACCTTTGCAAAACATGGCAAAATATACCTACTTTAAGCTTTCCAAATCTCATTTGTCCATCTTTTACCGTTTCTGCGGGGCTAGCGTGTTTCCATACTTTTTATGACCCTGTATAATATTACTTAATATAGTACGTATATAGTTCAGAACATTTGGCACGCAGACCAGGAACATTTTAGTTGTAGGTAGTACTTTTTTTATTGCGTTTTCTTTCTTGATGCGAAATGTTTAACCGTCATTTCTTCTGCTAGCAGTCTAAATTGAACTTTTGCGGTGACACTTCCATTTACCACTGAACACCCTCTCTCGCAGTTCATTGCAGTAACGCTGTTATCATTAATAAAAGGAAAACTGTCTAAATTGTCCACACACTACCACCATCATTACAACGTATCCCAATTAAATTAATCGACAAGTTTTTAGTTACATTATATTTTTCTAACTGATTTGTTTAATGGTACATACCATAATTAGTAAAGTTGAGATGAAGATTAAAATCTAAGAATACTCATTTTGATATTATACTTATAAAGATTGAAAATTTATTAATTATACATAAGTGTTTTGATTGATTTTGTTTGGAATGTGAATTCCAATCGAGAATATCATAGCGATAAGGAACAGTTGATATAATAACATTGGTCTTAAAACATAAACTAGAAATTTTAATTATGAATCTAATTTACACTTATTGGGATCAATATCATTTGTCCCACCAACAGTTACCACACAATCATCATCCGTAGAATATTTTGTCAAATTTCCAATGTCCTTAGCAATTTGCTTTAGAGACGCATTAACTTTGAAAAAATCTTTAATCTGAAATCTATCTCCTATTCCAAAATTTAAAATAATTATAAAGAATTTTGTTCATGGTTATTATTTCACTAATTTATTGTGTAGATCTATTTTGTAGAGTTTGTTCCTTTTTATATATGTTTTTATCGTTTTTATATTTTTGCCAGTGACAACATGTAATATAAAAATAATATTTATGTAATATTCAGATATGACAATTTTGTTCACAAGATGAATTTGATCCTGCTTTACAACATATAAAAAACTTTCAAACCTCTTCACAAGATTTTATGAATACAGGACTTTTAGAATAAAATCGATTTATTAAACAAATCAAGTCAGTCACAGAACATTTGATCCCTGAAGAATACTTGTTCAATATGGGAAAAAGGTGTGAAACATTAAAAAGTGTTAGCATCCATCACATTCGGTTATTAAAGAAAACAATTACACAATAATTAAAAAATTACTTCAAATGAACGCTAAATGTAGAATTTGTAATCAAATTTGCACAAATACTTTAGGAGTTTAAACTCATTATAAGGACCCTGAATATTATTGTCAAAATATTTTAGACAAACAAGTCAACCTAAAAAGTAACGGTAAAGTATTCCGATAGAACTCAATATTCTAGTAATTCTGAAGAATTCGAAAGATTTAATAAATATATAAACTTTTCGAAGGAAAGATTCAACAATTTACAGTACAAAAATGTTAAAGAATTTGGTAAAGACATAGAAACATTTGGGAAAATTCTAGTTAACTGCATACATAGATACTCTACCAGAATCATAACGCCCGTCCAGGAGTAACCACGAAGAAAAGAAAAGGATTTTGTAGAAATACTGATAAATATGAAAATACTACAAATCCAGAACAAAACTCTAAAGAAAAAAGTAAATTCGTAAAGCAGAGTATGAATATCTTTACCATAATCGAAAAAGAAAAGCGCTAGGACAAATCTAAGAAAGTAATAAATCGAATTTCAATAGAATAAATATGACCAAAACACTAGCCTATTTTAGAAAAAATCTTGAAAGTCCAAGTAATAAAGATAGACACTTCTATCAATCAAAATTAACTGGAGACGAAATTACACGATTTTATAATGGCTTTTCAGAAATAAAGACAAAAGAAATTATACCAGTAGTTAAAGGTGTTACATCCCCAGGATCAGATAGAATAATTATGAAATGAATGAAAGCGATATCTTACACTGTTCGCGAAATATTGGCAAAACAAGAAATTTTATAAGAAACTTTGACACCCTGTATCTCGAAAACGGTGAGCTTACGAATATTGCATTCTGTTTTTGAGATATTTGAAAAACACCGTACGACCTTGCCATAGGCTGTTGATTTTGAGAGGTTTTGAAAAATCTAAATTTACTTAAAAAATAGCATATTCTACAGGAAACATGCAAGAGCAATTTTTTCTGCTAAATCGATTCTTAAATCTAGATATGGCAGAACTTTTAAATTTTTTAGTGGCGTGACAATTCTTCTCCATTCCTGATAGGGATATTAAACATAAAAGTATGTAAAATCTTAGACAACTAAAAGTGATAAGCACGTAAAAACTTCCATTCTATCATCTTACGTTGTTCTCGAATTATTGGAAAAACAAGGAATTTTCCAAGAAATTTTGACACCCTGTATCTCAAAGACGGTAAGCGTTAGGGAAAAGGTTTATATAACAAAGTAGGCTTAATTTTTGATGGGAAATGTACCTTCCAAATATTTACACGAATACTGTCTGCATTCCGCAGTGTTAAGATAAAGAAGGGAAATGTATGGTTAATTTCTTTGAATTTAAGAAAAGCATAAGACTTAATTGGTCGTTATTGTTTAAAACAAACCATTAAACATAATGAAATTCCAATGTGTTTACAAGAATTAATCATTATAATCTCCAAATTAACCAAAACAAATTTCTATAGATTGAAGAATAAAGAATATCAGTTTTTATGTAAAAAAGAAGCCCCATTGTCTCTAGTATTTTTTGATATCTGCTTAAATCATATGTTTAATGAGGTATCAGCAATGGAAATATTTGATAGCTACAAATTAATAAATGAAGAAAATGCCTTCTCAGCATTACTGGTTTTGCCGATGTCATAGTGTTGATAGCCAAAGGTAATGAGAGTGCTACTCATTTACTACGAATGGTAGGAACTAGATCTAATGAAATGGTGTTAGAAATTATTCCAGGAAAATTTTCAGCAATTGTAATTAGTGTCGAGAAAATGAAGAAAGAAGTTCGTGTTACTTTTAATAATTTTACTATTAATTCCAATATAATTGAAAAAAAAATTAAATATCTGAGAGTTCATTTTCTAAATTCATTAGTAAGCGTGGCAAGTACTAACGTAAGATTAAAGATCTTTAAGTATTTATTTAATAGATCAAGGTACAATAATTTATAGAATGTCATATGTAATTGTTACACTGAACAACTTCAGAGCCGCTTACTACCAAGAAATATCAATTTATATTTTAAACAAAATTACAAACAATTCAGTGTTTGCAACTTATGGGACATGCCTTTATTTAATTTTCGAAAAAATTAGTTACTCTTACAAAATCGAATTTATTACATTGTGTCCAAAAATTATCAGTTTTATTTCCTTCACTTATTTATCTTTTTCAGACAGTACAACATATCTATCAAAATCATTTTTAGAGGAAATTGATGAAATCATCAAAACTTGTGTAAGGAAAATTTACAACGATCTAACGATATTCTCTACAAAAAATGTAAAAGTCTTGAAATCTTTAGGGCTTCGTAGTAAGCCTACATTTAACAGTGCAAAAAATAACTTTTTTGCACGACCGTTTGTAAAGCTGGCGGTTTACAACTCGTTGTCACTGTCAAAAGTTGACAATTATAAACGTTTGCAATTAATTTGCTGTATTGATGTTATAAAGGCGTATCGATGTTATAATAAGATAATTACATGTTCTTATGATCTTGACCAACTTCATTTTTTAATTTACTGTCAATGGTTTTTCTTTATTATTTTCTTTAAAATTCGGTCGTGTAAAAAATATTGTATGTAACTTAAGTGTAAATTGTTGTTTTTGAACTCGTAGGGTTTATGGTACGAGCGACGAGCGAGTACCATAAACTTCCTACTCGTTCAAAAACGCCAACTTTACACTCTCGTTATTATAAATAACTATTATGCAAAAGGTTCAATGCCCTTACAGAAAAAGCGATTTTCGTAAGTACAGAGATGATTGTTTTAGAAAAATTAAATTTTAATGAGATATGCAAAACTACAAAACTGTACAAGTAGAAAAAATATCTGTAAAGTAACCAAAAGTATCTTAAGAAACAAATCTTTTACAAATTGCTGGCATCATCCTCAAAAGGGCCGCGGAGGTTTATTACATTTCTTCACAAGTTAGAGGGCTTAAAAGTGAAGGTTCATAACTGAGAAACTATTTAGGCCTCTAACATCTTGAGAGTTTAATCGACTTAGTTTGAGTCCAATAACCCACCCTTAAACACTCTTTAAAACACTTTTAAAATTTCAAATGCATTTTGCTCAAGAACGGTGCATTTTAATGACTTCAACTACCTATACCTTTTGGTGTAAAATTGAATTACGCATCTGATTTCATGTTCAAAAACTTCAAGAAGCCATTAGAAAAAAAGTTATGAGCAAAACCGGCTTGCTGAAATATATCAATATAGAAATCAACATCATCCTCTTGTTTGTCAACAATTGAAACTTAAGCATACCAAATTTGAACAAAATCAGTAGCATCTGAGTCACAGTAAATGTTGAACTTAATCAATTTATTTTGATTCCAGGAATTCACTCTTAAATTTTATTCTATTAGTTTCCGGACACCCTGTATAATCTAGGTAGGGCCAACTTATTTTTATTTTTATTTATTAATGCTTTTTCAGGTTTTTAACACTATTGAAACTTGAAGGACAGTTATTCTGACACCAACGAAAACACACCTACTTCAGTTGACATTAAGAAAACAGATTTCCATCGGTTAAACAATTTACTTTTTCGAAACAAATACTAATTGATGCTGATAAATAAAACAATAAGCGCCAATAAATAATTAATATGCGGATGATATTCCTATTTCTTTTTTTGATGTTAATAATTTTTGTTATTTGTTGAATTTAATTTTTAATGCTTTTTTTAATCTAAATGAGAAAAGAAACCCTATTTTATAAATGTTCTGCTAAAGAAAATTTTAACTACTTACTTGCAAGTTATAGTAAACTTCTTCTCACACTTATACACTTAATAGATAAATTGCACATAGAAAATCAATAAAAACATTAAGATTTAAATCTTAAAATCATTGTATCAATAACATTAATTATCTCACAAGATAATTGAAATAAAAAAACAATATATAATAATTAATTAAGTATATCAGTGATAAAAGATTGTTTAGTACTACTTGCAGCAAGTAAAAATTTTCCTTAACTAAGGTAACCATCCGTACTAGGTTTTTCAGGATATTACTGGTTTCTGCGTATGCTGTTCTGGTTTACTCTGGTGTTTGTTCTGGTTTTTTTGTTTTATTTTGTGAAGGCAGGATTTATGGAATCACGTGTAACTCTATAGGATAATGCAAGAGTTATACACACAGCAGTCTTAATTAAAGAAACCGAATTGTTATTCCAGTTACATCAAGCATTTTTTCAATGTTAACATGAATTTTGCACTTCGGTAGGCGCAGTTACCTCACTTCACCCGATTACACCAATTTGTACCTTTACTTTAAAAATTTAACATTTTAATTATGATGTGAAATAATAAAATTTTGAATAAAAGTCACATTTTATTTTGAATACTTAATTCAATTACATTAAAAGCCTTGAATTATATGGATCAATGAGAATAATTCTTTACATTATCATGTCATAGTAGTAACTGACTAACTGTCCGCCACTGCAAGCTCTTTCTTTGTATTCCTGGTAAATTATTAAGGTTCTGTTAAAGTTTTAAAGGAAAAGCACGCGCATTATTCTTGAAAGGGGACGCTTCCCCAAGTTTGAGATTCGAGAAAACTATCTTGGTTAGTTATTTAATTAACTATGTATTGCATATTATTATGAAGTACTTAATGTTGCTTCAAGTTATCATAGATATTAAAATTCAGAAATTATAATCAGGCTTAAAATACTCAACAATCTAATATATTATGTATGTGTATAATAATATTTTTATCAATTTTCACTGATTTTACTATTATACTCTTGAAAAATTAAAATTCATTAATCATATATTAAGTGTTTTGATTCACATTCCAATCAAGATTATCATAGTGATAAGGAACATTCTTGATATTATAACATTGACCAAAACATAAATTAGCAGTTTTAGTTACGGATCTTATATTATTAGAATCTTTGAAACTGTAGGTATGTTTGTTATCATTTTTAACAAAATCACTTACTTACATGACCTTCTGAATATATATTACTAGTTCCTTTTAGTAAAGCGACTTTTAACAGTTGTTCTTGCATTTTAGTTTTTGAATCAACACAAAAATTACATATTTCTTCTTTGGGCACCACAGGACTGTTTTGGGAACTTCGGGTATTTTCACTAAACGCAGTGATAATGTGCTAACTAATAATGACAGAAATAGAAGTAAGGTTGAAAAGAGTGAAGAGAGCTCTGATAAGAAGAAAATGGAACCTGGAGAAGCTGAAAGAAGTTGATAAGGCAAACATTGGGGTAAAGATTAAACAGGAAATAGAAGAGTGGAAGGCCGATGGATCGCAATAAAAACGCAGTATGTGAGGAAAGCATAGGATACCAAAAAGGGAAAAGGCAAAGAAATCATAAGTAACGAATTGATTGAGAAAATGAAAGAAAGAAGAAAATTTAAAAAGCTGAACACTGAAGAAGGTAACAAGATGTACAGGAAACTGAACACAGAGTTGAGAAAAGAAACAGACCAAGCTAGAGCAAAGTGGTTAGCCGAGGAATGCAAAGACATTGAGGATATGGATCGCGTAGGAAGATATGATCTTGTCTATAATAAAATAAAAGGTTGAACCCAGAATAGAAAGAACAGGGAAGGATGTTGTAAAGAAGTGGAGGACAAAGATCGTAATATATTAAAGGACAAGAAGCAAGTGCTTAACAAATGGAGGGAGTACGTACAAGACCTAGACAAGACTGCTGAAAAACCCAAACATCTAGAGGTTGAGTGTGAAGAGGAACTTGAACCAAACTGCTTAGAGGGTGACATTATAGAAGAGGAGGTAGTAGCGGCTATAAAGGAAATGAAGGATTGTGGAGAGCATGGAACGATTGCCTTAATAGTACATGCAGCTAAGATTTTACTGCAAATTATAAACAGGAGGCTGAGGAAGGTAATGGAAAAGAACGTGGCGGATGAGCAGTTTGGGTTCCGGAAAGCTGTTTGCACAAAAGCGATTGCAGTGGTCAGATGTATAGGGGAAAGATATTTAGAAAACGGAAAGAGTTTCAGCTTTGGTTTTCTAGACCTTGAGAAATCCTTTGATTGTGTGAATGGGACAAATTGATGGATATTCTGAAAGATACGGAAATAGATTAGAGGGAGAGACGGCTAATCGCAAACCAGTAAAACAAAATGGTTTGAAATTTGACGAGGATCAAGGCAAGATTGCTGTGTATCTTCTATATTGTTTAACATCTGCGTGAAAGAAATGGTAAGAGAATGCTGGAATGGAAACGGCGGAGTAAATATTGGAGGTAGGAAAATTTCATACGTCAGATTTTTGGACATGTTAGTCTTTGCGGAAAACACAAAGGAACTGAAAAGACTGCTGAGCTGTCTAAAAAACTTAAAAGAAAAGTTTGGTTTAAAAATAAATACAAAAGAAACAAAGGTTATGAGGGTGGGTGAAGTAGAGGTGATGGAAGTGTATGTAGGAGAAGAACAGCTGGAGAAGGTAAACAGGTACAGATATTTAGGTACCGAATTGACTGATGATTGGAGAAGTGAGACAGAGATAAAGATCAGAATTGGCATGGCCAAGGTAACATCTAAAAACATGAAGAGGATATTATGTAGCAAGCTGGATGTCCAGCTTCGAAAAAAGATGGCTATTTGGTTTGTCTGGAGTACGTTTTTGTATGGCTGTAAAACGTGGACTTTGTCAAAGAAAGGTTGGAAAAAAAATAGAAGCTTCTGGAATATGGATTTGGAGAAGATTGAGTAGATGGACAAGGTGTATTAAGGATTGGCGAAGCGAGAAGGCTGTTGTCTACCACCCAGGAAAGGAAAAAAAGTTGGATTGGGCATGTACTTAGAAGGTACAATTTACTAAAGGATGTTTTGAAATGCGAGGTAAATGGAACAGCAAGAAAAGAAAGGAGAAGAATGATGAAGTTTGACGATCTGAAGATCGTGAGGAATGGCGTAGTAGCTGATGATGACTAAACACAACAATATTTTTTTTTCAGTTCTATATCGCCCAACAGGTTCACTTTATAGTTGGGAAACTAAGATATTTACACATCTTGACAAATGTGTTTACACAGATCAAAATTTAATTGAAAAACAGTTTTTTTGATACCAACAAAAACACGTCTACTTCAGTCTACCTTCAAGAAAACGATTTTTATCGCTTAAATAATTTGCAAGATACTACTGGGGTTGTGTAATAAATAATGTCGTTTTATTCATTTTACTTCAGTATCATTTATTAAATATATAGAAAAAATGTTAATCAATTATGTATTGTCCATTGTTATTAACAACATATTGCCATCTTTCAGGCAATTTAGCTATCCCATTTTTATAAAAACTTTCATCCTTATTATCAAAATAAAATTGAATAGCGTTTTTTATATCCTCTATTGAATTAAATATTTTTCCATCTAAATAATTGTAAAGTCCTCTGAACAGATGATAATCAGAGGGTGCCAAATCCGGGGAAAATGATGGATGAGGCAAAACTTCCCATCCTAACTCCTTTAATTTTTCCTGTGTTAATTTTGCAGTATGTGGCTTTGCATTATCATGTTGTAATATAACACCACGTCTATTTATTAAAGCTTGACGTTTTGATTTTAATGCATTATTTAATATGTCTAATTGGTTAATATAAACTTAAGAAGTGATGGTTTGATTTGGTTCAAGTAACTCAAAATAGACAACACCTTTAACATCCCACCAAATGCATAACATTATTTTTTTGGATGTAATGGTGTTTTAGCTGTTGGTATTGGTGTTTGCCCTTTGCTCAACCATTGTTTTTGTTTTTTAACATTGACATACAAAACCCATTTTTCATCTCCAGTAACTATTCTGTCTAAGAATGAGCATAAATTGTGTCTTGACAATAATGATGAACAAATTGTCATACGTTGAGCAAGTTGATTGATTGCTAATTCATGGGGCAACCACACACCATGTCTATTTATTTTTCCTAACTTGGGTAAATGAGTTGCAATAGTTTTATGACAACAATTAAGTTTTTCAGCCAAATCCCTAGTTGTTAATCTTGGATCTTCATCAATTTCTTCAAGTAATTTTGTTTCATCAATTTCTTCAAGACGTCTAGCTCTTGGTTCATCTTGTAATGAAATATCGCCATTTCTAAATTTTTCATACCATCTTTGACATTTTCTGACATTAACTGTGTTTGGACCGTAAACTGAACAAATTTCATTTGATGCAACAGTTGCATTTACTTTTTTATTAAAAAAAAATAAAATTGAATGTCTTATATGTTGTTCAGTTGGTGACATTTTGACAAATTATTGTATTGCAAAAAATAAACAATTATCAAAGATGGCTGAAACCACAACAATTAAATTTTCAAATTGAAATTAAAAAGTTACGCCATCTATATTGCAACACATCAAATACGACATTACTTTTTATACAACTTGTAATATACTATTATAACACTAATACAAGATCAACAAGATGAAGAAATCCCAATGAATGCTGATATGCAAACAGTGGGCACCAAGCAGAACTGGGAATTATTTAAGATTTTATTTAAATAGCTTAAAGTATTTAAATAGTTTCATCTTAAATTATCTTTAAAATTTTTTATTTATTGTTTAAAAAAATAGCTAAGTACCGAGGAAAGTATTTAAAAGCTTTTGCTAAATACTTTTTTAAATACTTAACTCTAAAGTACATAATATCAAAAGAAAAATGTATTTAAATTCTAGATTTTTAGAAATTTAAATGTTTTGATAATATTTACATAAATAAAGCAAGACTATTTAAATACCAACATCAGTTATTTAAATATTATTTAAATTTTTAAATACTAAAATATACTAAATACTGTTACAATCAGAAAAGTATTTAATATTTAAATAATTTTGAAAAATGAAAGTATTTATTATTTATTACTTGAATGCTTTTAAAAGTATTTATCCCAGCTCTCAACCAGTAAGAAATAGGGTATGATTCGGCGGATGGTATTTCTGTTTCTCTTATTTTTTTAATTTCTTTTGTTTTTTTTGATCAATAATAAAAATGTTAGGTTTTAGTAAGTTATTTAACAGACGAGGTGCTCTAAACACAGTTTCATTTTCAATATTTTCCTAAATTTAAATCGGAAAAGAAACTCTATTTTACAAAGGTTATGTTAAAAAAAAATTCTAACCACTTACGTGCACATTTGGGTAAACTTCTTGTCACTTTGATACACTTACTAAATGAATTGCAAGTAAGAAAACAATTAAATCACCTTAAAATTTAAATCTTAATGTCACTATATAAATAAAATAAATCATCTGACGAGATAATTGAAGTAGAAGACATGATATAAAAACATGTACCAATTTAAATCTAAAATTATTATGAATTATCTTGTAAGATGTGCTTTAATGTATTGTTTTTTCTATGTGCAATTCATTTATTAAGTTTATCAAAATGATAAAAATTTTAGTACCACTTTCAAGCAATTAAAACTTTTCTTATCAAAGGTGACCATCCGCACTAGTTTTTTCCCGGATAGTACTGGTATTTAAGCACGCTGTCCTGGTTTACTCTCTGCTGGTTTTTGTCCTTATTTCTCCTTTCAAAGGCTACCTTCTATATTTGTGTCAGGAGTCTGAAAGAAACCTTCCATGTTGGTCTGGGACTCCGAGGGAAACCCCCGTGTTTATCTCATTCCCCCCTCAGAATAATGCTGGGATCACCTTACTTTAACACAACATTTTGCAAAATAGGGTCCTCTTTCTTATTTAGATAAGGACATTGAAAATGAAACTGTTTTGAAATGTCTGTTAAATAAATAACTAAAACCTAACGTTTTGTTATTAACCAAAAGACAGAAGTGTCATCTACAATGTAAAATAAAGAAATGAAGAAATACAATGAAAAGTATGTATAATACATTAAAACGTCTTCAACAATATAGATTATAATTAAATAAAAACTGTAAAAACCAAACAACTGAATTATAGCTTAAAAGAAAAAAGAAGAAACTGCGCAGTTAAAAGTAATTTGTTAATTTCCATTATGGATAGAGATAGTGACAACTGATAACAATAAAAATTAATAAGAATCAGAGTAGAACCTGTACTTACGTTACACAGACATGTATTTGTAAACATTCACCCACAAAAGTATGTCCAGATCTTAATCATTAAAAGCACGTTTATAAAGCTCTTATTTTTATCAGGTGTTTCTATTTGTTAATTAATTATTCTTATGCTAATACTAAATTTTTCCTTCCTTTTTTCGATTTGCCATCACTACTTGACTATAGTATTTCGTGAGATTCTGACGGAATTTTTAAAATTTACCATGTAAGGCTCGAGATAAGCATTGGTTTTGGAATTCTTAAGGAATTCATATGTCAACAGAGTCGTTTCTTTTTCATTCTTCGACCCAATAACAACTTAAAGCAGCCAACGTCGGCTGCATACATTAGAATTGCTAATATTACGCGAGTTATACCTAAAGGTTCACCTAAAAGCCGAACCACAATCTAGATTTAAAACTTGACTAAGATTTTCCGTAACTTTCCTTAGAGGTGTAGGTAAACACCAGAACACAAGTTTCCACGAAATTAACTACCTCTTATCCCATCTTTATCTTCAACCTTCGTAAAATTTCCATTCTTGACTAAAAATACCCTCCGAGTTTCTAAAGTGGCCTGCTCTCAACGCAACAAAAAAATTAAACTTTCCGACTTTTTTTCGTGCGTTGTTATATCAAGAAAGGCCTTTATTTTTCTTCTTTTAACTTGTCAGAGAACCATACGGTTATATGCGAAGTGCCGCATGGTACTATGCTCAATTCTTTGCTGTTTTTCGTTTACTTCAATAAAGTTTAAATAGTAAAATTACTGTCTATGCAGATTACACCATGTTAATTCTAAATTACTATCAAAGCAATTTTGCTTGTTTTAGCTGTTACAAAACAGTAAACGGAAAACAAATCTGTAGCTTTGAAGTTCAGGTTTTATAGGTTTGGAGAGCCTAAAGTTTTATACTAAAAACTCAAAATTGCGATGGGTTTTTTTTATTAAAAACTTTACAAGTTAGACAACTGGGCAGATGTAGAAATTTTCCTGTCTAGACACTAAAGACACCATGCGCATCTCGCGACTGTTTGTAGGGTTTTTCATTGTTACATTCAATGCTGAAATCAGAGACAAAAGACCCCATACCTATATATCATATGACCAAATATTGTTGATGCCAAACAAACTGCTTGTTACAAATAAGAGCCATCACTTTCAGGTTCCTAATTTCTTGGTATTAATATCAAATCTTCATAGCTACACATTAGTACACTTACAAAAGAATCTTCGGCTTAGTCTCGAAAAATGTTGTTTAATTTTTGAATGAATCGAATTTTGGGGCACGTAGTTAAATAAAAATTGCTTCTACTATATAATAGTATATCAGTCAAAGATTTTTACTATCTGAACTTTTCTACATGAGAACCTTTAATGAGAGCGTGTAAATCAGCATGTTAAGGCTATTTACACATCAACCATCACATCAAGTTTTGGTTAAGAATCGAGTTGTCATCTTCTTTTTTGAGCCGGCTCTTACATCAGTAGATTGATTAGTGATTGAATTCTTGATTATATCTGAAGCAAATTTTTATATTGTAAGTGGGTAGAACTACTAATTTTAGTGACTTCTTTCCAAGATCTACTCCTTTATTATTATTAGATTGAATAAAAAAAATTCTCTATTGCTGCGTCATTCTGATAATGTTGAAGAACGAGAAAATTTACTTTATTTATGAATTGCTGTCTGTATGATAGATTCTGACCATTAGTCGAGTATATACTAACTTAACAGGATGTTTCCCAGACTTAAGGACGTAAAATGACTTTTAGGTGGAAGCCATACAATCGTTTACAATAGCCAGTGATGGTTGTAAAATTATTTTAAATGTCAATGACAATTATGTGCAGATCTACCTTTTTTTTGTGAACTCAATAGATCTTTAGGTGCATTTTAAGCATTAAATTTAATCTTTCGTTTGGATATTTGCGTTTTATTTAAACTCATTATTTTGTTTCATCATAAAATGCATTTATTTATTGTGAATTTATCGTTGCATTTCGCTTTGTAACATTTTTTATATTGTTAACACATTTTTCTTTAGAGTTTTGTTAAAATTGTTATCGTACGTGGCTTTTTGCAAAATTTAACCGTCTTATAAACACCTAAACATTTTGATGTTATTTTCATTTTCAGAAATCTTGTTTATATTTGGATTGTATTTTTAGACATAAATGCCCATTGCATGTCTGGTTAAAGATCGTTTTAAATTAGAAAAATAATGGGTGGTATTTTCCATTTCTCAATTTGTCGTCTGTGCTTCATTTGGCGCTCAACGTACTGAGGCCGATTTCATTTGCCGATTTGGTTATGGACCAATTTGGTTGCTCGCTGATTTGGTTGTTGGCCAATTTGGTTTTGCCGATTTGGCTGATTGTCATTTACCAAGTTTGTCTTCCTGTGTCACAGTGTTTCCTTTTAGCAGTATTGCTGATCAGAATTCTGTTGTCCAACGTGTCTTGGCCATTTAGCTGTCTGGTTTGATTAAATTTGGCCAAGCTAGATCATTCTTCCGTTGGCTGTTTGTACTTTTGGTTATTTTGTTCTGAGGTCTTTTCAGATTTTTGGACTTTAGTGTGCTGGAATCTAAGTCTGCTTACCGTCTACCAACTTTGTTTTACCAATTTTGTCTTTTTAGTTTATTTTTAAGCTTTTATAGTTTCGTTTGCAGTGTTGCTGACTTTGGTATCTTGTCCTAGTGACAGATTTTGGCGGTGTAGCCGTATTGGGTTCTTCAAGGAACTCTGACATTTGTGACGGATTTGGCTTTTGTTATTTTATTTAGGTTCCCTTTGGCCAAGTGTTGACTGACGTGTCGTTTTATGATCTTTGCAGATTCTAGCTGTTTAATGCGTAAGGCCAGTGACGTTTTGAAATTTCTCTTTCTGTATCGAACCTTGACGTTTTGAGATCTTTAGGTGTCTGTTATTCAGGATTTGTCACTTTTAGGTCTGTCTTTAGTATTTTAGTATCGTACTCTTTTGAGTTGTCTTTTGTCTTTAAGGGACTGGTACCTAAGAGCTCGGGTCCATTCCCTTTTCTTTTTATTTTGACTAAGGGTTTCTCCTTCGATGTATGAAACATCGGATGAATTTGCAGAATTCACAGGAATCTAGTGGAGTATTCCGTTAAATCAAATCTATTTAGTTGCTTTTGACCGTTGCTAAGGTCCATACATCTTACGAGTTTTTGAGTTCATGTAGTAACGTATCGTTCAGAGTTGTGACTGATGTGTGATTGGCTTTCTGAGTTGTGGGAACCTCATGATGCGATGATCTTGTGATTCGTTGAATGCCCTCTCCAGATGAAGTGTTTGTTGCATAAAGTTTATCGACTTTGTTCTGGTATCGTTGCTGAACCATCGACTCTAGCGTACTAATAGGTTTCGTCTATTTTTCGTGGGTTAGGCGCTTTGGCGCGTCGTTTAGGGGGACCTCTTCTATCTTTGTCTTCCGGGTTCGTTAAACTTTTTCCGCTGTCGTCCGCCACTACATCATGGGTGGTTGGTTGGGCGTTTGGCGGGACATCCTGGAGCTTTGTCATCTCCGCTCCTCAGGATAATTAGGGAGTCGTTTTCGTCTTTGCTCCACGGATTCTCTGAATCTTATTTCTCTTCCTTTTAGTACATTTTTGGCAGGTTGATGGGTAACATCTTTAAGCAGGGCGTTCTTGAAGTGAAGCCAATATTTCACCTATAGTGATGTTTTTTCTAACACTAAATGTGACATTTTGTATATAGTTTCCTTTTTTAGTATCGTTTAGTTTATTTTAGTTTAGGTTACGTATCGTGTTTGGCCTTTAGGAGGATTTTCGTCATGCTTCTTTTTTGTGTTACCTTTTGTCCGGCATTGGGTGGAGTATCGTGACTTTGTGGTCGTTTTGGGCTTGAGGCTCTTTATAGTGATCTTCGTTACCCTTTGGGTTTTAGACTCTTTTTGGTCGTGGTTGCCTATAATAATTAACCCGGTTTAGTACGAAGTTCTTTTGTGCTGAGTCGTTACAGGCCTTCCAATGTCCCTGTGGAGTCGTTATCACGACTATCTTTTGTTTTACGGTGGTCTTATTTTAGGTCTTTGTGTATGATCAGCTTTGGCTGGAACTTTTGGTATCGTCTGGTCTTCGGAACCTTTAGCTTAGTGAATTATCGTTTAGTTCTCCTAAAAGAGCTTTAGTTTTGTTTTTTTCACGCTTTCGGTCTCGTTTTTGCTTTTGCTTTTTGGATTTATAGTAGCTTTAGTTTAGGTTTAGTGTTGGCTTTTTTTTTTAAAAGACTTTTGGTTGACCATTATGATTTTTTCTGTTTGATTCTTGAGATTTTTTTATTTGGGGTTCACTGATTGTGACCATTGTATATATTTTGTATTTAGTTTTTTTTCGTTACCTTTTTTATTTTGATTTTCCTTTTGGCTCTTTCTTTTCTGTTTGGGTTTTTTTTTAGATTTATTGGTTTGATTAATTCCTGTAGAGAGGTCCTTGCTTTGTTTTCGTTCGTGCTTTTGTTTTGGTTTCGCTTTTATTTTTTGGTTTTGTCTTTTTATTTGAACATCAATATTTCATTTCCAGTCTGTGTATACAGGGTGTTTGTGAAGCTGACCCTTATATACAAGGTGTTCATCGACGTGAGGACAGGTCGACGAATTATATTGTTTTGTGTGGTACTGTTTTCTGGCGCCCTTTTGGTATTTTTTAGGCTTTTTAGCTAAAAGCTAAGTTTTGGGTTCGGGTATGGACATCAATACCTGGGTTATTTACTATCTACTACTACTATCTTGAACATCTACCGATATCTGGCTTATGCGGGAATTAGGCCTCTTTTTGAACTTTTTCCCTTTACATGGTATTTTCTAGAAACTCTCGAAAGTGTTAATATTTGTTTTGACTTTAGATCTGCATAATGGACCCAAGGCCTGACTGGAGCGATTATTCCCGCAGTTTATTATTGTTATTTGTCTCGAAGTTTTCATTATCTCTAGCCTAGCGTTTTAGCATCTAGCAAACAAATTCCTGCATTGGCAGTCAGATACTTATAAGCAATTTTCGTATCGGACAGGTAAAGTCTCTGAGTCTATCGTCTAGACACGATAACTTAAGAATTCAAGCCCATGCAAACTCTAAAAGGCTTACACAACAGCATAAGAAATGTTACTAAGAAAAAGACTGGTTTACATAAAAAACGGTTTATTTCCTAATTAAGTACATAACTAAGTAATTTTACCCGTACTAAACCTAAACACTAGAAAAATAATACTAGAATAGCACAAACACTGATCATTTATGTATTTTGACTACATATCTATGGATACATCAAAGCTTAGTAGTTTGACCACTTATTTCGAAATTTTCATAAGCAACATTAGCCCTTCCATCTTGTATTTGTAAAACTTTTGATTTATTTATTTCACTATTTATAAAAACAATATCACTTTTACTATCATTAAAATTTTTTGAAAATCTCGAGTGCAATTTTAAGCTTTGGGTTTCATCCAAGTAACTATTGCTTGATCTAAATAAATTGCTTATCTTCGGGGCTAGTTTCTTATCGAGGAAATATTGCACAATTATATCCTCTGCTAATAAGCTACAAGCGAAATTAGCTAAAGCTAAACCTAAAATTGCCAATCCAGCTTCCATCTTTGGTGGTAACAGTAATTCTAAAGCTGAAATAATCCACTGTGCTGGATATAAAGTTATGTAAATGCATATAATTACCATAACAATAAAACTGGTTAAGAGAATTTTGTTTGTGTATACTGGTTTTCTATAAGGTTTACCTTTTGAAAAGACAACAGCCATAGTGATGTATTGGAAAATAGACACGGTATATACTGCGTAATTTTCATAACAAGTGTAGTAGGTAACATTATTTAAATCAAAAATGAAAGGTGTAAACCAATCATAAGTCTGAATAACTTTATACGAAATAATCTGGAAGACTATAACAAAGAACATCTGAAAGATGATTGATGCGATTGAAGTTAAACTTAATAATGAGGTTGGTGGCCTATTTTTATCTAATGGTCCCGTATATGCTTCTGTTTTTCCGAAGAATGAGGTAAAATGAATGATGAGACAAATATCAATAAATAAGAATTGAAGTGAAGTTAAATTAGAATCGATTCCGTAAAGAATAATAACTGACGTAAATTGAGCTAAACTATAGCAGATCATAAACTTAAAAACTCCTATACTAGTTGCAAGAGCTGCTCTTCCTTCTTTTATTACTTTTGGAACACAGCAAATATCAGGGTTCTTAGATGTAAATGGAGATGCTACGCTGGATTCTTCTTCTGATAGAGAAATACCTACATGGGCTGCTTTTAGGGCACCGCAATCGTTTGCACCGTCACCACACATGGCTGAAACAAAGAGAAATATTAAGTTAGTTATTTGATAGTACAGCTCGCTAACTATGATCGCATAACTTTGCTTAGGAATGGTTTCGAAATTTCGAAAGAGGGTGGGGGGGTGTACACTGCCTATACAATGAGGTATTTCTAAAGCATTGCATAGATTCTATGAGACATAGAAGAAGTACCCTAATTTGTGTTTGCTTTGCTTGCTATTATTATTGTTTTTTTCTTTATTGTTTGCTGCTGTGTTAACACTTTTCTAAAGACGCTGTACATATTTGAAATGTTTTACGGTGATCTGTTAGATATTAATCCCAGGGCTCTTATAACTACTTAATTGTAGTATGCTACATTTTTTATATGATAAAAAATTCGAATATCACTGCCTACTTTGAGATATTCGCAAAATATGCTTTTTTTCCAAAAATAACCTTTCTTTGTATCTTGCTTATTTGAAAATTTTGTGTAATATTATATTGATTTACTGGGGTGTAGAAGATCGGCAATCGTCGGTCTCCTGCCATTTGTGCAATTATGAATAATAATATCAACCATATAGTAAGGAATGCAATTTATAATTATAAGATATATTTAGCAGAAGAATATGTTACAATGAATCTTTAGGTCAATGAATGATAGAAGACGTCTATGGGTTCGCGAGTCTTCCTCCTAGAGGAATATTAAGAGATAGTAACAAACAGACTTAATTTTGAGAAAGATAGATTTCTTACTCTTTGTGTAAAAATATCATTTTAAATACTAGTATGCATTTTTTATGTTGTCACTCATTACTTTTCTGTTGCTTAAAAATGATCACTTTGTAGATTAGGTTAATATGTGTTGTATACCATTAAACCGTTAACTTCGGCTGTAATAACAAGCAACACTTCTGTTCTGTCAACCGTGTTTCATATTAGTAAGTTAATTATTTTATTTTTATTACGAAAAGCCGCTTACGGACCTTAGGTAGCGTTACTTCCTGCAAGGGTCTAAAAACGCATCCGAGAATTGCCCAGAGCAGGGATCCTTTCAATTTGCATACGTGTTAGGACCACGGGAACAATTATAAACAGCTTGTAACCGAAAGCAATTTGGGATAGTTCAATGAGAGTTAGAGCAATTTCAGCCGATAATGTGTATGCAAAAAAGTTCCACTGATACAAAAAAAAACGGAAAATAAGCTAGAAACTCACCTGTGTAGTACCCTAATTTTTGAAGTTCTTGTATTAGTTGTTGCTTCTGCTGACCAGACATACGAGCAAAAACAACTCCCCTTTCCACCAATTCAACAATCTTGTCCGGGTAATGTTCCCTAACAAGTGCCCATGTGGTGCCTGTCATTGCGTAACAATATCTAAAATTAAAATTATTTCCATTTTCCATCATAATCTCATCACACGAGTAGGTTTGAATTTGCCTTTCTTCATTTACCTAGAATAATTTTAAATAGAAATTTTATTTGGCTTGCCTTTATTATAACTTACGCCTCTAGTTAATTCAATAACCTTAAAGGATATGGTAGGTTTTCCATATTTTATGGGTCCAACCATAACATCTATGAC
Source organism: Ignelater luminosus (assembly GCA_011009095.1). Classification (NCBI taxonomy): domain Eukaryota; kingdom Metazoa; phylum Arthropoda; class Insecta; order Coleoptera; family Elateridae; genus Ignelater; species Ignelater luminosus. Next base: position 18,587 of record VTPC01002844.1, on the reverse strand, counting down.
ATTTTCATTCTTATCTATAATACCACATTCTCTAGCTACACTTAAAGCTGTTTGAATATTATCACCTATACATAAATGAATATTTAATAATTATCTTTAACTAATTTGACAGTTTCTTTTTACCAGTTATCATCACTGTTTTAATTTTAGCCTCTTTCAGCACCTTAATCACACTAGAAGTCTCCGATTTAATTCTATTTTCTAAAATTATAAGTCCAACAAATTCTAAATTGGATTCAACCTCTGTTCGTTCCATTTTTTGGACTTCTTCATTACAGATTTCTTCTATAATTTTTGTTCCTAAAGCTATAACTCTATACCCCTTTTCTGTAAATTCTTTTAATTTATCTTGCATGTTTTGAGGTATAGATTGAGGATTTGATAATGAAATTATCATTTCTGGGGAACCTTTACAGAATATTTCTAAATAGCTTGAATTATCTGTTTTGGTAATTACGCTCATGCGTTGAAGTGTTGAAGAAAATTGATATTGACGAATAATTTCAACTTGAAACTGACCCTAAAATATTTTTTTAGCAACTAATTATAGATAAAACGTATTGATTAAGTAAAACTTACATCTTTTCCCCTACTGCCATTTAAATTATTTATAGTGATGCTGCTTACTCTTCTGGGAATAATAGGTGGTTTGGCAATATTAGATATTAAAGAATTAGAATCACTGTTTATTGAAGCTTCTTCTAAGATCCACCCAGTTGCTTCAAAAACCTAAAAGATATTTTCTTATTATTTAGTGTAAGAAATTTTCATCAGTGTACTTAGTACCTTTACATCAAGAGGATCCCCAAGTAGTTCATCATTGATTATGGTAAGAGAATGACATGTTGCCATTCCTTTTAATAGCGAAGAAGATTTTGGAAGAGAAGTAGTATCTTTGACTGGTTCTTTTAGTTTATCATTATCTACTGGAACTACTCCCCACATATCTAAACCATCTTCTGTTAGAGTCCCTGTCTATATATACATATTTAAGATTCTGATATCTTATGGAAATTAGAAATTACCTTATCGAAACAAACACAATCTATAGAACCAGAAACGTTAATAACTCTTGAATTCATACAAAATATCTGTTGTCTTTTCAACCTATTTAAGGCATATAACTTTCCAACTGTCATTGCTGCAGGTAGAGCTGGTGGTACAACGATGGTTATTAAATCCAGGGCTTTAATTAGAATGTCAGTAGCTGCTATGGACCTTTCACTCTTTAAAAGTAAAACATGGATAGTATAAAAAGTAGATAACTAAATTAATTCTTACCTTTGATATCACCGTGTAAACACAACCTAATAAAGCTATCACAGCTAAAATTCCAATAAACTTATAACTGTCTTGATCAAACTTAAAATCACTTGGTGGAGGATAGAGGATACTGCGAACTAATTCTCCCTTACTTGTTAGAAAACCTGTACGTAATACTACAGCAAGGATTCTATCACTTCCTGTAAAGAAGACAGACATTTATTAACCAAGAAAGAAATGCAATCGTCACTCTAATTTGCTGAAATTGATTACTTTACTTTTAGAAGTTGTAAAGATTTACTAATCTTAAAACAAAGAAATGATAAAATAGATATAGCATTGCAGATGCTCACCTTGACTTCTTGTTTGAATAACATGAGTACCACAAAAGAGTGTATGAAAGGAATCTTCTTTTACATCGTATGTTACATTTGTCTTTGGTGCTGGATTTTTAGTAATAGGCACAGACTCTCCTAAAAATTAAATTTATAGTAAGTTATCTACAAATTAAATAATTCTCTATTATTTGACTTACCTGTCAGCATACTTTCATTCACAATACAATTCCCATTGAGCAAAACGGCATCACATTGCATCGTACAACCATTTCTAGGTATTTCAATAACATCACCGGGAACTAAATGAGAAGATGGAATTTCTTCATATCTGCCATTACCTCTATAAACGATTACCGTTTCTGCCGAGTGCATCGATTCACGCAAACTCCGCTGGTTCTAGGGTAACAAAATTTTCTCTTGATTTTTATTTGGCGATGCAGTTGAGTAATTTGTTGTTTTCGTTAAATTAATTGCCTGGTTCAAAGATACTCATGAATTTTTGATGGGTTTTGCTTCATCTTTGAGTGCATGCAAACCCGTATCGAATCTAATTTATTTTATTTACAGTTGAATTGATCTATAACTTACCCTCCTCGTTTGTATAATTGAAGATGTTATGCCAAACAGGGACATTAATATTATTGCTACTGTATAGTAATAGTAGAATTCAGCAAACCATACTATTAAACTGAATACTTGGAAAATGTAAAAAGGAGTTAAAGCTTCTAAAACTAAAAGGGTTAGAATTGTATTGACCGGCACGTCCACTTCGTTTTTTCCATATATGACCAGCCTGGAAATTTTAAATGCACATGTTAAAATATTTTCATATTAATTATCAAGGACAATATAAATATCAGATACTATATAGGGTAGTTCAACGATGTACAGAAGGAGGATGGCGTCTTTATCTATCTTCCATGAATAGATCGTTACAACACCCGGTGTATAGTTAGAAAATACTAGACTGCTTAGAAAGATACGAAATGGATACCAAAAAGTAAATATATGGAAGAAAGATCTGACAAGAAGTTTACAATTATATGACATCATCAAAACCTCGAAATATACTTGGGCTATAGATCACGTACAAGCTTTGTACACTTCGGACTTCTTTAAAAGGGTTTTAAAAATGATTTGGTACTCTCAAGTAATTTTGGTATTGTAAACAATGAGACCTTTAAGGATTTAGTTTTTTGGACGAAAAGCTCGAAACTTCAACAATAAAACTACTAGAACTAGAAAAACGTTAAAAGGTCATTTGGTATATTTTTGTGTTCCTAGAGGAACATTTTTAAATAAAATAAATTTTATAGTTTAGAGCATTTAGTAGTTTAACTTAATTAATCTTGTATCACAAGTTCACCACCTTTTGTTGTTGTGGTTATTTACATTTAAGAACTTAGTACTTGAATATACCTACCTCAATGATTGTTCGTATGCTGAATAACCTTTAAATCTATGATATTCAAAGCATTTCCTTCCTCTATCTAAACCAACAAGTTTAACGAATTCTTTTCGTTGATCATCCCAAACGTAACAAAGTTTCTTGCACCAAATTGCTCTCAGCTCGCGCATTTCTGAAATATAAAATCTGTTTTGGACAAAATATGCATAATTACTGAAACAAAGTAAAATCTACCTTTAAGATAGCCGTCTCCTAAGTAAACACTAAGTAGAGAGGATCTTTTTTCGTGTTCATTAACGTCATTTTCGAACCTATAACAAAGCCACATTAGAAGTAAAGTATTTAATAATAATAAATAGGTACTACAAATAACTAGGCGAGATTTCAATATACAAATGATTATCGTTTTATGTAGGTAATAAATACATTTACCTGATGTTAGATCCGGAGAGAACTTTAACTTCTTCGACAAAGTAAGATTTAAATTTTTGCTGATATTTATCCTAAAAATTAGAAAAGAAATGTTTTAGAAGTCTCTAATAGCTTTCTTATTATACATAATATTCTTTTTCTTTTCTCTACGCTTTACATTTTTTTTAATTCTTTATTTAATAAATTATTTATAAACCGGAAGATCTTGCCATAATAACTGTCTAGTACAGATAAATAAATAACTATATATTCTGTATAATATATTATTATGCTTATAACATTACTTTTGTCTGTGACACTGACATCAATTCTCAGATTCTTTACTCATTCTGATTAACATAATCAGATTTACTATATTTGTAGTAAACGCTTCTGTATTGCTATATATAAATAATTTAAATAATGAAATCGTTTCACTTAAGATTAACGTTCAATGTCTAACTTAACAAATCTTAATAAGGTCATGAGAACATGCATTATTTTTCATTGTATAAGTAATATTTCACTACATGTGTAAGTAATAAAATAAAACCATCTTCATAAATAAAGTTACATTATTAGTTATGTAATAATATTTAAAGCTTATTTTTTTAATTATTGGTTATACTGTTCTGTTAACAACTGTTTTACTATTAAATTTATAATTTTAACAATGTAATTTTATGTAACGTTCCTATTGTGTATCATAAATAGTAATTTTGCTACGAGTTGTTCATATTGTTCTTAAATACCATAAGCTGAGAAACAATAATCAAAGAGTCTAGGCCACTTTTCATTAACATCGTTTAAGGCATAGTTTAAAATTGTATTAAGTCAGCATAAATAATACAAAATAATCTTTATACTTCTTTCCGACCAGTTAGTTGGTTCCCTTTGGGTCATAGGTTAGGAGACTGCACAAAGAAAGAAGATAATAGAGAATTCAATAAGCTGTAGTAATTATAGTTATTTCTTCTATCTGCATAGAAAAATAGATAGATTCGTATGATCAACTTTTAAGTGTTGCAATAATATTATTAAGCAAGACATTAAATAAGCCCAAATCGAACAACAGATAAATTAAGAAAAGCGTATCATAGAAAAGTTACAGAAAGTATAGAAACAAAGAGGTAAGTTAGAATTACTAAAAAATCAAGTTTCTTAGGAAACATTTGAAGAAATCAAGTCTGTCAAGATTTAATTTTGTAATTAACCAATCAGGTGGTATATTGCACAAACCTAACCAACATTTTGCGCAATTTTTGCTTCCGATACATTAAAGCACATAACTAAATCTAAGTCACCACAAAGAATCACAAAGCAATAAATACTAGGCATTATTTCAAAGATTCTCTATTCTTTTGATTTAGCTACCGAGTCTTTGCATAATCTTGGTAAAAATTATTTATGCTACAAAAATTCAAATTCACTTTCAGTTCTTGATAATACTTGAAGGAATTTAAAGAATCAGAAGAGAGTTCTGTACCTTCAACAAGTTAATGTTGAGAGTTATGGACTCTGTCATGCTTTAATGAAAGCTCATGGCGCACGTATCTACTTAAGAAATATCGATACCATATTATGACAAAATAAATCCTCCACTGTTACGCAGAAAATTCAAGGCTCTTTATTTCAAAATTGCAATTATATAATACATTCGTGCTAGTTCAATTATTTGCTAAAGGGAAACTGTTAAAAAATCTTCAAATCATTATTATCGGATTCCACAATTGTTAAGTTTATTTATTTGTAAGTTCTGTGAGCTTTTGTTGAAAAAAGGGTGTAACAAGTTAGAACTATTAACAAATTATTAATTGGCATTATATACTATCAAAGAACGACCCTGTGCTTATCTGTTATCCCGTGAAGTTAGTCCTGAAAATATTCTTTGTTAGGATTGCCAGATCCTGTATAAACCGAAAAGATTTTAAATGGCTCCGAAATCAAAGTACGGAACATTTTGGTGCCCCAACAAGTATAATAGGAAACGCTAAAAATGTCTGACAACCCAATCCTCGGTTTTAATTTGTTGATTCAGGATTGCAGCTGGTTTGCTCTTGTTAAGAATATTTGACCATAATCAAGATTTGACATCTTGGAAAACGTACCAGAAGTTACCATATCAAAGTAAGTACTAACTTTTCTCATTTAGTAATTGCATATTGTTTTCAATTTGCTAATGATTGCAAAGTAAAAGACAATCGATCTACAGTTTTTGATTTATATGAAGTTCTAAATTGGTTCAGAAACAGCTCAAAATAGGAATCATTTTTTAAAGAACTAATACATAAATTGGAAAATTGGAAATTCACTAATAATACTTTACTTGCTTTAAGTGTTTTTACAGATTAACAAAATTTATTAAAAGTGGAAAGGGAGGTATTATGAAAATTCTTATACTCAATCTCAATTCTTACAATCAATCAACAAAGTTCGTTACCAGAAGAATTAGCATTTCAAGGTAACTTCAACCCAGCATGCTCACCAAATTTTGTATATCATTTGAACACGGTAACCGCTAATGTTATCTTACGTTTGGAAAGTTTTATATACAACTTATTCAAATATAGGCTGCCCTAAACTCAAAAATGTGTCTCGATCCCTGAATGTGGACTGGTGCACTTGCACTCATGCTGGAGGCGAACAAATATAGGTAGCTGCTAATTAGCCGGGTAAATGGAACAGGGATTTCGGCGCGGAAACGTCTTGAAGTTTAGAAAAAAGTCAGACGATGCCCAGAAACGCGGTTGTTAACGCAGCGTCGGCAATTAAGAGTTACCGTCACGTGTCAGCGTGAAGGCAGAAAATAGGATCTATGGTAGATCTGACGGGACGAGATCTTTCCTTGTAATCGGGGAGGAGGTTATGACTGTCTATGAATTATATACTTATAATGGGATATACGGAAGATAGAAGAGTGTGCTGATGGTCCTCGATTAGAGTGAGATAAAACGATACCTTTCTGTCTAACTGTGTGCAAAGTGTGACCTTCAATGCGCATGCGTTAATACGTGATTTCCGTTCGCTTTCGCGTTTGTTTATGTTTTGACGGTTTTTGATACTTATATGCTTTGTTTATATGTGTCACGAATTAAAACATGTCGCGTGCTTGTTGTTATCATTTAAGATTGCCAGATTCGATATTTGGGGTATCTAAATAAATAAGATGGAAATATACTTCTGTCGCATTTTTTAGCACCACTTGCTCTTATTGAAATTGTATTGGCATGTTTCGTATATCTCATTATAAGTATATGCTTAGGAATTCTCGGAGTCTATTTTTCAACAGTCTCTTCTAAGAATCGTTTGACATGGTAATATTTCTTGTACAATATTTCAATGTAAATTTAATTTAAGAAAATTTAAAAGCGTGTCATACAGCTTTGTAAAAATTGATTTAAATTTTGAAGCTAAAGTTGAGAATATTTAGAAATCTTTAAAAACGCGTCAATATCTGCGCAGAATGCGAATTTCTGCAAACACGCTAAAGACTTTTCTTTCTTTAAATTTGCTAATATTTAATATTATTGTAGCAACACTAGCTCCAGTACAATTAGATCGATATCGTTTATATCCATTTTGAAGGTTTCAGGAGTTCGAATAACCCGAATAACAACTTACGAAATTTTTAGGGTTAGAACTGCTAACCACTGTAAACGCACTGCACCCGCGAAATTCAAATATTAAACGTCATTTTGGTAATGAGAGAAAACGTAGACGCACTAACAGAAATTGACTCATTTTTGAATTTAAACCTATAACGGTGTCATATAGGATACATTTTTCATCTTACTTTTGATATTATCTTTCTAGCAAGTTTTGTCATAAAATTTACAATAAATTTTAATACATTTTTTATTTGAAAAATATTACCGCGTCAAACGGCTCTAACGCGTAGAATAACAGATAACATACGAGCTGTGAATGACATAAGCTAAATTTTAAATCTCAGCTTCATCGCAAAGCAGCACATTAAAATAAATTATTTCGGCAAGGTGTTTGGTCTTTGCATGTAAGATGAAATTGTCTTCTTATATTTCTTAAACATCTTTTTTTATGTGTCAATACTGTATGGTGTGTATATTGTCATGTATACTATGTCCTAGCATCATTATCTAACTTTGCTTTTTTCTAACATTTTTCTAGTGCTTTATATCAACTATAAAAGAATGTTGTTAAGCATAAAAACAGATTCTGCGGCCCTAACTAAAATGAAGAGGACAGGGAAAAACGATCTAAGTCACATTTAAATAGTTTTGAGATATTTCAGTTTAAAGCACGGACTTTCCATACTTTTCCATACAGCACCTATCTTTGTTCGCGGTTTTCAGTGACTTATATCGGTTTTTCGTTAATTTCAAGTACACAGTGTGAAAGAGCAGTAACGAAACTATCAGAGATGATGTATAACTCATTTTTGGGTCTAATGTGACTTAGATCGTTTTTCCCCTGTACTCTTCAAATGTTTTCCATGCAGAAATGACAATTTTACGACAAATGGCTGTAAACTAGAAAACGACGGATACGAAATAATATCTAAACAACTTTTTTCCGTTCAATAACAAATTATAAAGAGATCATAAAGAAAATCTTTAAAATCTTGCTATTGAAATGTACTCTGCGCAACCACAACGTCTTTTGCAAAGTACTTTTCTTGATCAGGCTTAGAAAAGCAATAATTTACATTTAGGCGTAAAATAAAACAACAAAGCTCCCGAAACCAACGGAATCTCTCACAAAGAAATAAGTAAGATTAGTGTTTTACACAGTTATTTCAACAACGTTGCTATGAATTATTACCGATTGGTCTAAAATTGGATCAAATTTGAGTACGAAATAGTGTTAAAACTGATCCAAAATACATGGCTTTAATTTACAGATTTAATTTAAATAAGCATTATACATAAGGAATTCAGAACACCAAAATCATCATTTCTAAGTTATTCTTTTTAGTGACTCCTCGGAAAACTACTACAACTCCTGTTGTTACAATTCTAATGATGTAAACATGATAGGGTTATTTTAATTTTTTATGCTATAAATTAATGCATTCTGCAGTACCCTGGCCTGCACGATCACCTGATCTAACGCCATTAGATTTCTTCCTCTGGGCTTATATCAAGACTCATATGCTTAACCAAAATTTTGAAGATGAGTAGCAATGATTACAGTTAGTCACAGCAGCGTTAACACAAAAAATCAAAACCAAAATAACCCTATCCTGTTTACATCAATAGAATCGTGAACAACAAGAGGCGTCCAAAAAAATTTTAAATTGTTTTTCCGCCTATTTAAAAAAAAGGAGACTGATGATGGTTAGCGTATTTTAATAGAGAACAAAACGTGGCAATGGAAAAGTGGTTTTAGTTTTTCGATATCTCTTCAAATAAATAAAAGAAGAAATAAAAACAAAAATCAAGAAAGATACTTTTTTTTAAATATTTCAGAAACTATCCAACATATCTAAATTTTGCAAATGCCAACAGAAAGGTCCTATAAATAGCAAACTTTCATCTCACTTAACCGATCCTGTATTTCTTACAGTTTCCAAGATCCCTATGCTGTGCATCCTTATCTTGGACACACTGTATACAAATAATAAAAGCAATGTATCTATTATAAAACGCTATAAATAGCGTCGCACAGAATTCCACTGCAATAGCTTGTTATATCCGTCAATATCAGTCTTCCCAGTTCTCAAATTCATTACAATCAAGATATTGGTTTGCAAATCAAAAATGTTACAGCGAGCTTCGATTGACTCACAAACACTCCCCTTAACTGTCTCTGGATAACCGACTCCCAAAAACGCTCATGTTTCAATTTTTACGGTTGACATCAGCCTTTATTCCATAGATCGGTAGACAAGTTATGTCGTGTATAATATTAGCTATTTACCAAGCAAGTTTTCCAGTGAATCGAGCAATTTTTCGAAATTTGTAAAGACAGAAAAATACAAACTAAGAGTTAAACTGCAATGCGTTTTGTTATTGCATTTCTTACTTAGTCGACACTTTCTACATCAAAGAAAACGAATTTATCAAGATTAATTTAATTATTTCCAAGAAAAAACCGTTTGTATAATGCCATATTTAACTAATACTATGGCTCGAATACGTGCCTTTCGGACCGTGAGGAACAAAACGAAGACCTTGATAATAAAACAGAACAGAAGTTCTTATTATAATTTCAATTATTATTTCAAAGCTGAATAACTTAATATTTGAATTTAAATTACTAATTTCTAAGTTGGCTACGGTGAATGGCTCTTTATTATAGAAATGTTTTTCAAGAATTTAGCATATTTATTTTACCTGTTAAACAATTTTATTATCACTTGATATCTGAGAGATTAACGGGAAAAATGAAGATTTTGCAATATTAAGCTTTGAGTTGTTATTCTGTTAAATAAAATTAATTTAATAGTAAGATTTTATAGTACTGACGTGACTTATTGATGCATAACACGTTTTATCTGTAGTAACGGATCAACTAGAAAGACTGGCTTGTCCTTCGTGGAATGATCCTAATTATACTATTCAGTAAATTCCAAGTTCATATAGTACATAACATGTTTTTTGTTTGCAATAAAGAATTGTAAGACACGTGTTCGCAAAATGATATCTGATCTAACATAAGTCGTAGTAATCGATGGGTATTCTACCTTAATTCGTAGGTAGTTTATAGGAATGGGGTCTCATATGCGGTTTAATTATAGACTCAATTATGGTTATCAATAAAAAGCAATATTGCAGTATTGTGCAATTAATTATTCTTAAGGTATGATACATAATGGTACTTTCAATATTCAACTTCGTCATAATTTTTCAGTTAGATTTAAAATCAGGCTAAATTTGATATAAAAGGAATTAAAAATTATAGCTGCAGTTGTCATGGCAACAATCTCCCAATAAGTAATTTGAATGAAATTAAGAAACTTACCACAACCAAGATCTTTTCGGCAACTTCTAGATCGCATTTGGAGTGTGTCGAATATAATCTCCATGTAGGAAACCAATGAAAAATTAACCTCAGTAATCCCAAAGTGAGAATATAACAAATGTAAGTAACAACTGATTTGCAAATATTTTTTCTGTATCCGTGAATGACCAAATTTTCATCCTCCTGTTGGCTGAGAATTTGTTTTGCTTTATTGCTTCCCTTCTTCCCATTATTTTGTAATATTTTCATCGAATTCAATATTTGAGTATCTAGAAATAAAGGAAAAGGATATTAAAACATTATCATTTCTGTTATTAAAACAATAAATTAATTGTTATAAAAAAGAATTTATGATTTATAGACAAGTTGACCTCGGTTCATTTCGTTATCAAGAATAAACCAGATGTATCCAAAAAAACAGATTAACATAAATGTATAAATTAATCAGGAAAACATCATTTGCAAAAACGCTTCCGTTATTATAACGGCATGACGTTTTTCGTGTATTTAGTTTCGCCATGAAATTTTTTATAATAATTGAACTAAATAATTTTTTTAACATTAATCGATAAAAATTAACGCTTTAATAAGATGTCACGAGGTTCGAATTGGTTTTACCGAGAATTTTTTAAGTTAACGAGTACAGTAAATTTTAAATCTAATATAAGTCTTGTATATTTATGTACCTATATATTTATAACATAATTATTAACTTTTTGAAAATAGAGATTTAGTAATAATTACCAAAGGTATTAGTGGCGTCACGAGTTTTGAATATTATTCCTCCTGGCTTGTGACTTAAAAATGATAACCAAGATAAATATAAAACATCCATCACTAAACTAACCACGAATAATACTGAAGACATTGGCAAATACATTTTCCAAGGATTAAATATTTTAAAGAATTTATCAGCATTTATCATTAAACGATTTACTTTTTCTCGTTCATATGCACGTTAGGGGCTTTTTTTATTTTATTGTTTTTATATTTTACTTTTAATCGTTTGATTAGCATAAATTATTATGTCAGTCCTTATCTGTTAATGAAATTAAAATTAATCCTGGGTTATACTTTCATTTTGCGATACGAAAATAAAAATTTACTATTTGAAACATTGCCTAAATCTTTATTGCATTATTATAGTAGATGAAAATGCAATAAAAAAGTTCTCGAAAAGCAAATTTAAGGCATTAATAATAATAAAAATAATAAATAATTGGCAATAAAAAAATATGATTATCAGTGTCTGCCTTTTTTCTTTCTTTAATGCCGTCATTCGTTTAATCCTGTTATCTCATGTCGGTCGTTGTTCTGATCTATTCGGCATTAATATCAATGCTTACATAATTATCTAAAAATGGCAAGTTCAGCTATCTATTCTTACAAAATAAATAAAATAAAGAAAGTTACATTTTTCCTTTCACATTTCTTTGTTTCACATTACACTTTAAAAGGAAGAGGAAAACCGCTAAACTACATATTAAGATTTACATATAACGTGTTCAACATCCTACTTATCAAGTTTCTGCTAGAAAATATATTTTAAATCCAGATTATTCCAGATATAGTAAGTATCTTTGGTGGCGAGAAGAAAACCCGTTAAATGTGGGCACGTAAAACTTTTGTGTTGCTAATACGTATGTAACATTCTCAACAAAATAAATGTCTTTGAAAAACCCGACATTAACAGTTCAGTTTTGTGATACTTAAAGTTTCTAATTGGTATTCACTATTAATATGTACCTCGTCAGCTAGAAAGTCAACCATAGGATAATAATAAGTACAAGTAGTCTAAATAGTATATAATTTTAAAGTAAGAAAGTGATAAAACTCATCATCTGTTTTATTTTTTAATGCTGTTATGGTAATTCTCTGTCTTACTTAAATTTTAAAATTTAAAATCTTAAGACAAGGAAAATTCTAGCTTAATTCAGTCAAAGGAAATTCTAATACATTCAATAAAAACTTCCCGACGTTTTAGTCAGTCACTTTTTTTCATATTAGTAAAATTCTACATAATCGACCTTTTTAGTTATTTTGAAACTTCTTTATTAACCTATTCTTTTGGATAATCTTTTCACACTCCTTGGCAATTATTAACTTTAAAATTTGGTTTGGTATCTTGACATTTTTTTAGCGTCTTATAAAAGATTTTTGAGTGTTGGGGAAAAAAATTAAAATGTTGTTTTATGGTATTGTTGGTGTATTTGTTATGGAAATACAATCCAAATTTGCAATCATCAAGAACACAAGTTCCCAAAAGGCCAAGTTTTTGAGAAACTTTAATAACAAACTGCAAATTCATTCTTATCTGCTAATTGATACGCCTTAACCTGTAATCAGTGATGGGTAAGATACAACAATATTTTATCTAGATACAGATCTAGATAAACAATTGTTTATTGTATCTAGTAACAGATACAAGATACATTTTCATAATTATATCTAGATTCAGATACAAGATGCAATTTTCGTATCTAGATACAGTATCTAGATACTTTGTATCTAGATAATACCCATCACTAAATATAGCTTACTTCAAAGACACTAGAAATTTCTACAGAACAAATTAAATTAAAAAATAAATTTTTGTTAAGATTCCTTCATGAAGAGAATTTACAAAATTTATTGCCATAAATTATCTTTACCTGGAAAGAGATTACAAAAGCTTAAAACTAAACTATTCACAAAACTGCAAAATTTTCTAATTATCTAAATAAAAATATATCTGCCATTAAAGATGCAGCTGAAAGGTATCTAGTAACAGATACAAGATACAATTTCATAATTATATCTAGATTCAGATACAAGATGCAATTCTCGTATCTAGATACAGTATCTAGATACTTTGTATCTAAATAATACCCATCACTACCTGTAATAATAATGTAAGAAACTACAGAGTGGTAAATGGATTACCTCAATCCCTTTACGTCTGGAGAAAGATGACTTATAAAATTATAGAAAAGAATTGAATTTTAAGAAACAACACTCTGACTTAAGCTATAAAATAACTTAGAATAAAGAGGTAGAATGTTGGTCAACCCGGCCTTATTTACTCAATTCTTCAAACGAATAGTCCTGTTTCTATCAGACTAAAGAAGGTGCTGCGCAGATTCTACATTTAATTCGTTTAAGATTTGACAAATCGGACTTGCTCTGTACGTTCAATGATGCTTTTATAGAGATCTATGACAATAACTAAAAATTATCTAAAATTTATTTCCTTGGTAACGATCTCTTGTTGATTTCTCACTTGGAATCATCACGGTTACCTTTTACACTAGGTTTTACCTTTTTTCTTTCAAAAATAGCTGCTAAATAACAATTTCTTACACATTTTCACCTTAATTTCTAAAGTAAGGAAGTTAACTTTTAAACTTGATTTTGCATATTGATTTACATACAAGGTAATTCCGAAATAGTTTGTCAAAATCTAAAATATGCTTACGCAAAAGTTCCCACAAACATTTTTTCTAAATGTACTGCTTTCTAGATACAATGTATCAAAGCTGAACATTCACTGGTGCTGGTAAAAATACCTACGAGTAAATTAGATTCTATAAAAAGTTCCATCTGAATATTGCCAGTAGTTTTAAAAGACATTAGAAAAAGCTAGATTACTAGAAATTAAGTTCTGAAATCAGTAGATATCAAATAATTCCGTTTTACTCCAAAACGACACATCTTAGAAGAAAAGTAAAAGATCAAATTAACAAAATCATTCGTCTTTTCAGTAGGTGTAGCAATATTTTTCTCTTCTGAAAACTTCCTGTGGAAGCTGGCTGCGTATCTACGTCATTTCCTTGTAACTCGACTTTTTTGCTGACCTTCAGTGTGTGATTTAGTATAATCCCAGTAAGAATATCTTCAATGCTGATGAGCTATTGTGTTTCAGTATAGGTATTTTTGTAAGACTTGTCTGTATTTCAACACTTATACTGGCTGCATTAGGGGACTCTCATTTCAAATTGTTTTCACATATTCTCCGGTTTTCGTTAGCGGTGTAGGTGAATACTGGTATAGTAATTTCAATGGACTTGGTTACCTGTTATACTATTCTGACCTCACAATATTGCCATTTTCTACTCATGAAGAATCTTTGAGGTTGAGCTTCTGAAGCGGTCAAACTTCAAACGGGGTTATGAAACACATTAAATTGCTCTTGATTTGGTTATATAAAAACATATTGTTAATAGTAGTTTACGTAACTAATTAGGAAAGCGATACTTTACTCGCCTTCAGCTCGTCTTGGAAGTCTGCAAGTCCAGTAAAGACGCTTTACTGACATGTTACGTACAATATTTTTCTAACATCGTTTTTTTTTTAATGCCGTAATCACATATAGGGTGGTGTCTGGTACATACAGGTATACCAAATTATGCTTTTATTATCTTCCCAGTTGATTTTACGATCAATATGTAAAAATGTCTAGAATGAAACTAAAAGTATTTATAATTAAGATTTTCTAATAGTTGGTTTATTTATACTGTATATTCTTAATGAATTAATTTTTAAATGTAAAGTTCTGTACCTTAGATATTACCATAATTGGCAAATCTTAAGAATGGAAGAATGTGGTCATTTGGATACAGCGTCTGACTTCTAATCTAGAGGTCCTGCGTTCGAGCCTCGCTGTCGAACACCTTGTGAGGTGTTTAGTTATTTCCTTTAATTTTTATAATATTAAGTTTTTTTATAAGTAGAATTATTCTAGTTAATTATTACAAAAAGGATATGGCAAATACAAACTAAAAAAAAAATTAAAAAAATTACTAGTCGGCAGCAGGTGTCGAACGCGGATCTCCTGATTAGAAGTCAATATCTGTAACCAAACAACCAAATTTTTCATTTGTTCAAACTGCCAAATTTCAATATTTGAATGGCAGCACTTTAAATTTATATTAAAAATTAATAATAAAATGCATTTCATAAATAATGTGTAAATAAAGTTGGACAGTATATAATTGTAAACATTTTTGCATTTACATATTTGAAACAATATAAACGCAGAAATTACAAATAAATTAAAAACCGTTTGAATTTTTTCGCAAAAATCATGTTGTCCGTGAAGGTGACAAAAAATTGTTTGCTTTGGTTTTGTGTGGGTAATTACGTAATTATTCGCAATTTTGGTTTTGTATTTCTTAAAAATGAGTGAGTGATAGTGATAGTTCAGAAGAAGAATAAATTAATGTTTTCTTGAAGTTTGTACTTATTTTTTTCGAGTCAGGAAAGTACTTAACTTACCTGACTAGTACGGTAAAGTACATTCCTGATTAGTCAAGTAAAATCTAGTTTCCATAGCAAAATAAATAAAGAAAAGCCTACTTTCGGAAACGGTGTTAGAAAAAAGATATTTACGTTTGAGCTTTTACCCATTTCCTACCAAATTTTTGAATTTGAATTTTGTTATTCCTTTGTTAAATTTCAGTGTAAACATAACTTAAAGTAACAATATTTTATTAAGAATGTACAGAATTCTAGAATTATGAAGTATTTTTGTTCGATACCCAAATAGGAATCATGGTTACATACTTAAATGTATTTTCAAATAAAAGTAAAATTAAAATCTAAACTTAAGCTACAATATCCTAAGAATGCCAATCAGGAAAACATTTCAAATGCAAGCCAAGGTCGCATTTTAGAGACTGTTTTCTAACATTTGTTTTACATAAGGCACATTTTCTTTGTTTACTCTCGTAAGTTCGTTCGAGCTAATGACCAGCTCCATCCCCCCGAATGTCTAAAGGAACCCGTTTCTTCGATCGAAAGCTGTAGGAAGGCCTCTCAGCATTTTCTGGGTCGGAAATTGAATTAATTTTTAAATATGTTTTAGCACTTTCTCTTCTAAAGTCTAAAAATGGAACTGATTCATGTACCTTGCAGTACAAAACATGGGCATTGACAATTGCCATATCAATACAGTTGGTAAGTAGGGGAAGACACCACTTCTTTCCTTTGATTTTTATGCGATACTTTTGTATGTTCCAGTCTAATATGTTGTACACCACCACAGCTTTTGGAATAGCGATATTCACCTTCTTCTTCTCACCCTTTGACCAGAAAATTTCCTACAGGCATACCTCCTTTACAATTTAAAAGCATCTTTACCAAACTGTTGTCCTTCCAAATAAGACCAAATATTTTATTTTTATTAAATATCAAACTTTCAGTCAAATGCTCCACGATAGTCTTTGTTTATATTAGGCTTGTTTTTTTGTTGAACAGTTGTTCATTTTGTTAAATCTAATAGTTCTTGTGGCACGCACATTTTTCTCTTTAAGAATGTTTAATAATTCAAAACTCGTAAGGAAGTTGCCAAAGTAAAACGATTGTTCTGATGGATTTTGCATTCGGGCTACTTTATCTAGAACTACCGACATTCCAAGGCCGGTGTGTGTATCTAAAGTTACCTAGTTGCTCTTCTTTCCTTCGTAAACTTCAACATTATAACAATAATCAGTTTCTCCACAATACATGGCCCTTTGCTTAAACCAAACCTTATAAGCTTGCCACGTATATTGTTTCAAATAATGACGATCATACTAAGTAGCGAACCATTTGTTCATCAATGCTAATACATATGTTTAAAAAAGACTCCAAACTGTATAGAGTTGCTGTTGGATTTATCCATTAGAGACATGATTCTGAATAATTTGTCGCGGCCTTCAGGTGCTTCAGGAATTGCGAAATTATCGTTGAAGTGAATATTGCGTTTTATATCATAATACCGATTTTTTGCCAAACATTGTCTGACAATAGAAATGTTTATATCGGCATTTTCCGACCAATACATATTATCCTGCGGTAAACTACGGTAACCACTTAAAATAACATAAGAATACAAAAAAATTTCTATGGCAGTTACTCGAAAACATAAAATTATGCCTTTTATTTTGGGCGGCAAATTTAACACATTCCTTTACTATGTAATCCATAATCTCTTCAGTGAAAAACATTTCAGAAGTTTGTACAAGAGTTTTTCCTCGCAGGTCTCCTGTTATAACAGCGTTTCGTTTTTCTAAATTTGAATCAGTACTGTCTGGTACACTATTATTATTATATCGCTTTTATTAATAAATTTTACATTGTAAACTTAAAATAAAAAAACTAAACTTAAATGCATGCAATCTAATTCCCTGGCGAAATTTAGCCAAAGGCTACTCTGTTTAACCAAGGGATTAAATGCAAAGTAAAAAAAATAAAGATAAAAGAAATAAGTAATTCTGACTGCAAAGCAGTAGACAGGTAGGCAGACGATGAAGGGACAAAGAATTATTGCTTACTGAAGAGGAAATGTCTTAAATTTTGTTTAAAAGTTTTTAAATTGAGACCTCGCATATCGAATGGCAAAGAATTATAAAACTTAACAGCATTGTATATAAGACTTCTCTGAAACACTGAAGACGTATAAGGAGGCATAGTGAGCATATAATTATACCGAGTATTTGCAGAGTGCACCTGTATCCCAGGTATCAATTCAGAACTAAGAGATGTAGAACTTTTTGTTGAAAGTAGAGTATATGTATACACTCCCAAATGATACTTCCAACGATTTTCCATGTTTAACCAGCCTAGGTTTGAAATTTTTTGCGCAACAGACTCATAACGACGTAAATTGTAAATAAATCGACAACACCAATTTTGCGTTTTCTGAATGCGGTACTTGTCACATGCATCAAGACAAGGACTATAAATAAAGTTACAGTAATTGAAATGTGATAAGACCAATGATTCAGAGAGCATGCAGGATTGCAGAAATAAAATAACATAACTTCAGGAAATCTTCTACATATAATTTAAATAAAAGGCTCAATTCACAAATAAGGATATAAAAATTGTTTGAGAACTGTTAGCTAAAAGTTAATCAACTCATTTGATGCGCTAGACAGCCACTAACATCAGGTGTAAGTTTTCTATGCCCGAAACCAACTTGAACTAGCCAGAATCCCAAATGGGAATGACGAGAGGAAATGAGTTAAGCATTTCCAATTGCCTTGGCTTACTTTGATGGCTTGTTATGGTGACAGTTGCATTTTTTATTTTAACTTTTAAATGTATTAGTCATACTATCTTCTGCAAAAGCATCAGTCTTAAAAACAGAATCTGCAGATTCGGCCTACACATTATCAAAATGCGTTGGTAATATCGTTTGCACCCATATAATTATTTGGGTGTTCCCCAGGTAGCAGGGCCGTATCGATGGGGGTGTATGGGGG